>JAOPHQ010002020.1:0-157500 GCA_030340625.1 Merluccius polli
ATGATGATGATTGTTATTGTTATTATTACATTTAGAATTACCTTTGGCTTGTAGCATCTGATATATGTAATGTTATTCTTATGCAAGGCTATCTCTTTTGGGGGGGCCGTTCTCAAACTATTCTCCCTCTCATTCTTTTTTCCCCCCCGTTTCTAAAATGTTGAAAAAAATATACCAATGAAATGGCCTCAATTGCTTATTCCTAAAAAGGGCATTTCTTCTGTTGGGCAAAGCGTTTAGCTCATTCAGTAATTATGAGGCTTCAGGGATTCTTTTTTCCATCTAGTCAGCGTGGCCTCCTGCTGTGGTTACTAGGCAGACTTAAATATAGCCTGTGTGCTCTATACCAATTGCCTGACTTAAAACAATCATATATGACAAACAATATACAAAATCTATTCTTCACCCTAAATCCACATCCATACTAAAAGTATCGAATGTACTGCATTATCTCAAAGAATGCATGTTTGATCTGTTTGTCATGTTCCCTCCTCGCATCCCCAGATCGAAAATAATTTCCTCCAACACATCTTGTGTCTTAAAGTGGATGTCAGGCTCCTGATGCAACATTTAAGTCCTTAGCCCCACTCTCACTCCACGGCTTGTGTTTGGCTATAACTCACTGTATCAGTCTTACCTCTTACTGATCCTACTATGGTGCCTTGTTATTGGGACTTGATTGATTTCTTGTGGATTTGGAGGATAAGTGTATAGATCTTGTAGAGTGATGAGTTTAACGGCTGATATTCTCTTTCTGTGTTCTCTCAGTCTCTCTCTTTGTCTCTCTCTGTCAAGATTCAAAGATCTTTATTGGCATGGAAAACATACATTTACATTGCCAAAGCACAAGAATATTGTAGTATTGTAGATATTACAAAAATAAATACATTTAAATACATAGAATTAAATGGTGAAAGATACAATAAAAATATAAACAGTTTGTATAGTGAGGTCAAAACTTTGTTTCTCTGTCTCTGTCTCTCTGTCTATGTTTCTGTCAGGTTTTAACAGGACAGAGTTCCGGGGTAAGCTGGCTATTGCGATCACGGCCAACTTCACCAACAGGAACACCAGGGCCGAGGCCAAGGTGGAGGAGATCAGTGGGGTGGCCTTCATATTTAACCAGAAGTTTTTCCTTGATCTCAAGGACAAGACGGGTAGGTGTCATGTATACCGATGATATGTGGTGCAAAGGCCAATCCATTAAAGGACCTTTGAGAAATGACTCGGCTGATGTCTTACTGGTTTGTTTTTGCTGTGTGTTTTGACTGTCTCATGGTTCTCATGAATTTGTTTGACTACTGGCCATTGCTATAGAGCCGAATGCATGAGAACCATGACACTCAATCAAAACACAATTGAAGCAAAACAAAGTGGGGTGAGCAAACAATGCTGATTGCAGCTTTAATAGCCTTTTTGTTTTATTAACACAATTTCAAAAATAATTCTAAAATTATTTGTGTGTGTATGTGTGTGAACATGTTCAACTCAAATTCCTTTTCTATGAATCTAACCCTCACATTTGTCATCTGTTGCAGGTATTGACCTGGAGAACATTGTTTATTACAAAGACAAGACGCATTACTTTGTCATGACAGCCAAGAAGCAGAGCCTATTGGACAAGGGGGTTCTGATTCATGTAAGCTGACGTTGTTTAGGTTGTCTGGCGCCAGTGGAATGGGGAGACATGTAAGGCAACGCGTAGTGCAGTGCAGCCACTGAATAATGCAGAATGAAACTGTTATAATGCAGGACGAGTGAACCCAAACGCAGAACACAGGGAGGCAGAGACGGGATGAAAGATAGGGGATTTATTAGTGCGGGAAATAGCAACAGGGGGAGGGCAGGTGGACAGGCGGTGGGTCGGCAACAGGCGGGTAGTCGGACAGGCGATGGATCGGCAACAGGCGGGTAGTCGGACAGGCGGTGGGTCGGCAACAGGCGGGTAGTCGGACAGGCGATGGGTCGGCAACAGGCGGGTAGTCGGACAGGCGATGGGTCGGCAACAGGCGGGTAGTCGGACAGGCGATGGGTCGGCAACAGGCGGGTACTCGGGCAGGCGATGGGTCGGCAACGGGCTAGATAGATAGATAGATAGATAGCCCTAGGCTAGGCTATTATTTTTAGCATATATTTTTTGGCTTTTATTGGCTTTATTATAGTGACAGCTGAAGACAGACAGGAAAGGGTGGCAGAGAGAGGGGATGACACGCAGCAAGGCCTCAGCCTCTATACATGGGTCGCCAGCTCCACCCACTGAGCTATCCGCGTGCCCAGGTAGGCGATGTTAATGTGAGACCTGAGCCTGCTTTGCCTGGCAAAGATCCTCAATTCTTGGCTCAATGTCTGATAAACATAGCCTCAAATCATTCTCTATTTGTGCACGATTGCGGTATTTCGTTTTGAGTGCAGTCATTTTTGAGAATCCTGCCTCACACAAATATGTCGACGCGAAAGGGAGGAGAATCTTCAAGGCGACGTCACAGATTTGAGGGTATTCCCGCATCAATGCCGCCCAGAATGACGAAAGAGGGCAGGAGGTAGAGTTCCTTCAGCCTACTGTCACTCTTCAGCTCAATAAGCTGTTCCTGCATATCGATTGACAGCTTGTTTGCTGTGCACACGAATGGATCTCGAACCCACGCAAAAGAGCGATAATCCTCTTTAAAGTATGTCGCAAATTGTTTTTTCATTTCTGACAGGTGCTCAGACGCTGATTGGAATAGAGAGGAGAAATCGTGTGACGTGCCTGCATCAGTGATAAAGTCTGCAAGGCTGGGGAACATGTCGAAGTTCCCTCGACTGATGCGGCCATGCCAGAGGTCAAGTTTTTTTGTGAAGGCGTCCACTCTGTCTGCCAGGAGCAAAATATTAGTTTCGCGGCCTTGCAAAGACAGGTTGAGGCCATTCAAGCGGTCAAATATATCGACCAAATAGGACAGAGACGCAAGCCACATAGTGTCATCCAGATGCTTCGCCAGATCTGATTTGATTTCTGTCAAAAAAACACTTCACCTCCTCTCACAGCTCATACAACCGCTGTAACACCCGCCCCCCGGAGAGCCAGCGAACTTCAGTGTGCAGAAGCAGCTGTTCGTGCCCTGACCCCATCTCCTGGCAGAGGACCCCAAACAAGCGAGAGTTTAGCGACCGTGATTTAATGAGATTTATCATTTTCACGGCTTGGTTCAGCACGGCGTCAAAGAAAACCGGCATTTTTTTAGCAGCTAGTGCTTCGCGATGGACCATGCAATGTGTCCATTTCACAAGTGGAGCTACTTCCTGAACGCGAGCAGCTAGACCACGCTCACGGCCTGTCATTGCCCGCGCACTATCCGTGCATAGGCCAACGCATCAGTCCCAAGCCAAACCATTTTCACGGATAAAAATATCAAGGACATTGAAGATGGCTTCTCCTGTAGTGTGCGACTGAAGAGGCCGGCAAAACAGGACATCCTCCTCAATCGCCTTGTCCCGCAGATACCTGACATAGGTGAGGAGCTGTGCCTGCCCAGCAATATCAGTGGATTCGTCCAGCTGCAGTGCGTAGTAAGGACTCTTTTTTATGAACTCTATCAGTTGCTCTCTGATATCATTAGACATGTCTGAAATTCTCCTAGCGACTGTGTCATTGGACAGTGGTACTGTACCGAGTTTGGCTGCTGCACTATCTCCGATAATTATTCTGCACATGTCTTGCGCGGCCGGCAAAACGAGAGTCTCGGCAATTGTATGCGGTTTACCCAGTTTAGCTATTCTTTTGGCCACTACATACGATGCCTCCAAACACTGTTTAGACACAGTGCTGTGCACCGAAATGGTTGCCTGTTGCTGATGGAGGCCATCAAGCTTTCTTTTAAAATATTCAGCCGGTTTGTCCGTAATGCCAGCATGCTTTGTTTCGAGGTGCCTTTTTAATTTGCAGGGCTTCATGCTGTCGTTTGCCAGCACCTCCGCACAGTGGCGCCGCCAGGGTTCAATTTCAAAGTACGCACAGGAACGGCAAATACAACAAATGGAAAAATACTAATCTAATGTTTTCAGTATTAGTGAAATAACAGATTAAAATGTCCATTAATCTACTGAGACTGTTGTTATTCTGACATGAGTTATATGGCTGTTGTGTGGAAAACTATAGGCTACTGTGGTTAATAATCGCGGTGCAGACGAGTGAGTTTGGAGCTAAGGAGAGTAGAGAAAAAAGAAAGCGAGATGACGCGAAAAAAAAATTCCTCCGGTATTTTCCGCTGCTTCCCACATATGACTCTAGCTGGGGGTACCCACCCTCTGGGGGGCTTGAATCTGGACTGTATGGCTTTCAGTTTAACGGAATCGGATGTCGTTTTGAGTTCATCAGCCTTAACACAGCCAAGGTCATCTTCATATGCAGCAGCACTGACCACCCTTTGCTGCTGCCGTGTGTTCTCGGCGGGCTCGGGGCTTGGACCCTCACTGACAGCGGCTGCAACCGCCAAAGAGGCAGAAGAGCTAGAAGCATAGCTAGCTACCTCGTCTTCACGTCCTGCCTGACTGCTGGTAGCACCTTCATTATCGCTGCTCTGCTGCGTGTTTGTGATCGTGGGTTTGGATCTCTTTTTTTCAAATGCCTGGAAAAGGCTCAACTGTCTTTTTGACATTTCTATAGGCTGGACCGGGCGTAATCATCACATAGCTTAGTGTAAATATCATAGACTGTAGGTAGCTAAATATGCGCCAGAAATCAAAAAGTGACAGATGAATGACGTAAACGACAATCATTGGCTTTTACGTTAGGCCTCCAGTGATTGGTTAACAATCAACGAGCTCAGCACGTTTAGCCTGTTACAAACAAGCATCTTTGTCACACCCTCATCACACCCCCTCAAAATAAATAAAATTGCTTCTTTTTTTTTTCACAATTGCTTTTTTTTTTTTTTTTCACCAAAAAAAATTGTACGCACAGTGCGTACAGGATTCCGGCTGGCGGCGCCAGTGCCTCCGCACACACGACACACTGAGGTCTCAGATCAGCCGTGACTGTAAACCCAAACTGCAGGTATGCTTCATCGTACCTTCGAAGCTTTTTTGCAGCTGGTGGTGCGTCGGTTGCCTTGTTGGTCCTCACTAGAAATCTCTCCATTTTTGTTTGGTTTTGAAATAATTTGGATGTGGATTAGTTGTGTTTACAATAAAGTTTATCCTGTGATGTAACGTTGTGTGCGTGTGTGTGGCTATGTTGAGAGACTAGTATCAGGGGCTGATCAGTCGGGACTTAGGCACGATCTTTAATATAACAAGTATATAAAAACGAATAAGACTTAACAATTGTAGTCTTTTGTGAGTGAGTGAGTGTGTGTGTGTGTGTGTTTTAGTCGCGTGGGTGTTGCAACACAGTGAAAAAGACAGAGGGGTAGTTAGCTACCTTAGCTAGCACTGCCTAGCAGTTTAAAAAAAATAAACATAAAAAACATAAATGGGGAGATGGGGATGGGGATCGCCTTTAAAAAGACTGTTTGTGGTATTAGTCTTTAAAAAGACTGTTTGGGTGTTACCAGTCTTGTATAAAGTACTTGAAAGCGATACTTGAGTCAAAGTACAAGTATCTTACCAGAAAATGACTTTGGTAGAAGTAAAAGTCACCTTTTAGAATATTACTTGAGTAAAAGTCTGAAAGTACCTGACATTTACTGTACTTAAGTACCAAAAGTAATTTTCTGATATAAAATGTACTTAAGTATTAGAAGTAAAAGTAAAAGTATTTAAACAAAGTGAGCAGTTAGAATTTTGATTATGAAATGTATTTTGGCTCCTGTAATATCCAGGTACAGTACAGGGGAGAGGCTTCAACTTGTTCAACATTAAAATTAAATAAATAACAATAAATATAAGTCGTACACATAAGACAACACTGGACTGATGTTAACCTGATGAAGACAATACTCAGATTAACACTGCCATGTAAACAGCATTCCCATAGTGGGAGTAATCAATACTGAATGAAGACATGTGGAGTATTTCAGTCTTATTGGCATTATTGTAGACATGTAAACACCTTAATCACACTGTGACGTCCTATCAGAGTATTGTAGGGTGACCATTTATGAGTTGTTGAAAAGGAGGACACCTCAGCCCGGGGGGGGGGGGGGGGGGGGTGCGCGCCTCGGATCTACGGCCGACGGGGGGGGGCGCGCAATAGTAACACACCGCGGACCTACGACCGGCGGGCGGACCTATGACCGGCGGGGTTGTCTCAAAAAGGAGGACAAATACGCGTCCGGCTTGATGCTGCGCCGGACGCCGGACAGGGCTTTGAAAAACCGGACAGTCGGACGAATGGCCGCCCTAGAGTATTGGCAGCATGCCGGTGTAGCCGTGGCGTTTAGACACACACACGCACAAAAACCACTTCGTCTGGGAAAAGACATGTCGCCATGGCAACAGTAAACAACAGCCACTTTCAGTTTGGGTTAAAATACCGGTTGATGTCGCCACTGTTAATCTCGTCATTTGTGACCGGAGAATTAGCAGAACCTGCCGCAGCTGCAGGTGCTTCCGTGATTGGCCAAAGCAGATCTTCTTCTTCGTCGCGCGCGGTGTTTTTTTTTTCTTCGCGCTTGGAGGTTGATAAACAGGAAGTAGGTCACCAACTCGATTTTTATTTTGTAGTAACGAGTAACGAAGATGGTTATGGGAAATGTATCGGAGTAAAAGTACACATTTTAGTGAGGAAATGTAGTGGAGTAAAAGTAAAAGTTGTCAGAAATATAAATAACGAAGTAAAGTACAGATACGTGAAAATTCTACTTAAGTACAGTAACAAAGTATTTGTACTTCGTTACATTACAACACTGGGTGTTACCTAAGTAAATCGATAGAGAGAGATAGAACAGATAGAATAGGTAGAGCTGGCACAAGCGAACTTGGCAAGAGACTAGAGTAGAATGAACAGAGCTTTGACGCGCAGTGTTGTATATTTTGTGAGAGTGCAGAGTGAGTGAAGAAACATTTAAATTTAAACCCCGCTCTGTAAGCCAGGGCGGGAACGGCGGTGGCCATGCGCATGCGCGATTCATTTGCAGCCTCGACGCGGAGTGGTGTGGGTCTCCTCTCTGCTCTGACTGCAGGCTGGGACTGCTGCGCGAGACTGACCGCCTGTGAGTGCTTTTAGACGGGGGAGGGGCTCACGGCAGCATGCTGCTCGTTGAGCACATTAACTGCAGAGCGATACGTGCTTTTCACGTCAGTCTCCAAACACCACAAAAGTCTCCAATAACATAATATTATAGGGGGGGGGGGGGATATTATATGTTATATATAATTCCCCCCCCCCCCCCCCCCCGTTGGTCCGGGCTGTATTGCGATCGTGCGCGCCCCTGCCATCGGTCGTAGGTCCGGGGTGGATTACGATCGCGCTCGCGCACCCCCCGCCCCTGAACCGCCACTGCTACTCGCGCCCCCCCGGGAGAGTGTCCGCGCCCCCCCAGGGGGGCGCGCCCCACCGGTTGAGAACCACTGGGCAACAGGGTACAGGAACAGACGGGTAGTCAGGCAGGCAGGGGTCGGCAACAGGGTACAGGAACAGGCAGGTAGTCAGGCAGGCAGGGGTCGGCAACAGGGTACAGGAACAGGCGGGTAGTCAGGCAGGCAGGGGTCGGCAACAGGGTACAGGAACAGGCGGGTAGTCAGGCAGGTGGGGTTCGGCAATAATCGGGTAATAAATCAAAGGACAGAGTTAGGTAACCAAAAAGCACGAGCTGGCAGGAGATCCCCGGCTTAAATAGGGAAACAGGTGATTAGTAATTGGGAACAGGTGTGTTTAGGAAAATTAGTGGTTAGTGGCGACAAGCGTCCCCTAGATGGGGGTGTTGGACCGTGTAGCAGGGCGTAGTGTAACAGTACCCCCCCCTCTACGGACGCCTCTCGGCGGACGCTCAACAACGGATGGTTGGTTGTCCCTGACCGGGATGGGTGGAGGGGGCCTGGAGGCGGGAACTCTGTCGCAGGATACTTCGGGTGGGAGGGGCGGGTGATCCCGGTGAAAGTCCCGAATGAGGGAGGAATCCAAAATCCGATTGTGGGGGACCCAGGAAAGATCCTCAGGCCCGTACCCCTCCCAATCGACGAGGTATTGGTGTCCCCGACCGCGACGCCGCACGTCCAGGAGACGATGTACTGTCCACACTGGGTGATTGTCAATGACCCTGGGAGGAGGTGGAGGCGGAACGGTGGGAGACAACGGGCTGGTGGAGACGGGTTTGATCTGGGAGACATGGAAGGTCGGATGCACACGGAGGGATGGAGGAAGTCGTAGGCGCACGGCACGGGTTGATTATCGTCAAAATCTGAGGGGCAGGCAGGCGATGTTTATTAGCCTGTACTTGAGAGCGTGAGGATGCGTGGATTAATGCCGCGCGTGTGCATGTCCAAATGCACCGGCACCTGCGCAGATGGGTCTGGACAGACGGGACCACTATTTCCTCCTCCAATTCTGGGAACAAGGGTGGTTGGTATCATAGTGAGGCCATAAAAGGAGACAGCCCTGTGGAAGCATTGACCAAGGTGTTACTTGCATACTCCACCCAGGGAAGCTGAGAACTCCATGAAGTGGGACTGGCGTAGGTGACGCAGCGGAGTGCTGCTTCCATCTGTTGATTCGCCCTTTCCGATTGGCCATTGGACTGGGGATGGAACCCTGAGGAAAGGCTGGATGTGGCCCCAAGAGCCCCGCAAAACGCACGCCACACCTGGGACGTGAACTGAGGTCCTCTGTCAGAGACAATATCTGTAGGGATGCCATGTAAACGGAAAACGTGTTTCACCAGAAGGTCCGCGGTCTCTCTTGAGGATGGGAGCTTGGGGAGAGCAATGAAATGCGCGACTTTCGAGAAACGGTCGATCACCGTGAGAATGGTGGTGTTGCCCTCGGACGGAGGCAGGCCGGTAACGAAGTCCAAGGCAATGTGTGACCACGGCCGGCTAGGGATGGGTAGGGGTCGCAGTAGACCGGAGCGGGGACGAGTCGAGGTTTTGTTCCGGGCGCATGTTGCGCACGCCGCAATAAAGGACCGAACGTCCGCGTCCATAGTGGACCACCAGAAACGCCGGCGGATGAAGTCCAGTGTGCGGCTGATCCCTGGGTGACAGGTGAGCCTGGAAGAATGGGCCCAGACCAGTACCTTGGACCGCACCGCGTCTGGAACGAACAACCGGTTGGGTGGACCCGTACCGGGATCCAGCTGCTGCCTCTGCGCCAGGCGTATCGCGGACTCCACCTCCCAGGTGAGAGTGGCGAGAATACAGGTTGGTGGCAGGATGTTCTCGGGACCAGTACTGGGGTTCTCGGGGGAATACAGGCAGGACAGGGCATCCGGCTTGACATTCTGGGAGCCGGGACGATAGGTGAGGGAGAAGTTAAATCGTCCAAAGAATAGAGCCCACCCGGCCTGTCGCGAGCTCAGTCTCTTGGCAGACTGTATATAGGCCAGGTTACGGTGATCCGTCCATACGATAAACGGATGCTCCGCCCCCTCTAGCCAATGCCGCCACTCCTCCAGAGCAAGCTTGACAGCTAGTAGTTCGCGGTTGCCGACGTCATAGTTACGCTCCGGAGGAGATAACCGGCGGGAGAAAAAGGCACAGGGGTGTAGCTTATGGTCGGAGGAGGAGCGTTGAGAGAGTACCGCACCCACTCCGGTGTCAGGAAGCGTCGGCCTCCACCACAAACTGAAGAGAAGGATCCGGTTGGACAAGGATAGGAGCGGATATGAATCACTTCTTGAGATCCTGAAATGCGGTCTCCGCCCTTGGCGTCCATGCGTAAACACTGGAGGTCAAGGACGTAAGGGGTGCCACGACTTGACTATACCCTCTAATAAATCGCCGGTAGAAATTAGCGAAACCTAGGAACTGTTGTAATCTCTTGCGGGTTGGGGGAGAGGGCCACTTGACCACCGCAGAGACCTTGGCGGGGTCCATCTCGATCTGGCCCTGGCTGATGATGTAGCCTAGGAACGAGATGGACAGGACGTGGAATTCGCACTTCTCCGCTTTGACGTACAGTCTGTTCTCTAATAAACGTTGCAACACCTGCCGGACGTGAATTCGATGCTCCTCTACCGTTTTAGAAAAAATCAAGATGTCATCAAGATATACAAAGACAGAACGGTTCAACATGTCCCGGAGCACGTCATTCACCAGGGACTGGAAAACCGCGGGGGCGTTGGTGAGCCCGAAGGGCATAACTAAATATTCAAAGTGACCCAGTGGTGTGTTGAAAGCGGTCTTCCATTCGTCGCCCTCCCGGATGCGGACCAAATGGTATGCGTTGCGCAAGTCTAGCTTGGAAAAGACCACGGCTCCGTGGAGGGGAACAAAGGCGGAACTAATGAGGGGTAGAGGATACTTATTCTTTACCGTTATACTATTAAGTCCACGATAGTCAATACAGGGCCGAAGTGATTGGTCCTTCTTAGACACAAAGAAAAACCCCGCCCCTACTGGCGACGAAGACGGGCGGATGATTCCGGCGGCGAGGGACTCTCCGATGTAGTTCTCCATGGATTCCCGTTCCGGACGGGAGAGATTGAACAGCCGGCTACTAGGGAGAGGTGACCCGGGGAGAAGTCATATGGGCGGTGGGGGGGCAAGGACAGGGCATGGGCCTTACTGAACACCATTCCTAAGTCGTGATACTCCTTCGGGACGGATGACAAATCATTTTGTGCAGAAACAGAACCGAGCTCCGACGCCCGAGGGGACTGGGCGGAGCGCAAGCAGTGAGAAAGGCAGTGTGTGCTCCATGAAATGACTCATCCCATTACCCAATCAATTTGCGGATTGTGAATCCTCAACCACGGAAAGCCCAGCACGACAGGTGAAAGAGGGGAAGAAATGACGAGAAGTGATATGGACTCATGGTGGTTCCCCGAAATGAGCAGGTTGACCGGCAAGGTACGACGCTCCACCCGAGCGATGGGCCTTCCATCGAGTGCCTGGGTCTCAATCGGAGAACTCAGAGGGACGGTGTCGATACCCATTTGACGGACCAGCTCCCGGTCGATGAAACTCTTGTCCGCTCCAGAGTCCAGGAGTATGGTCAGTGGAGACGTCTGGTCCTGCCACAGGAGGGTGGCACACAGTAGGGGACGGGAAACCGAGGGGTCCAGAGCACAACTCACCAGTATCCCCCGGGTTACTGGTGAGCCTGCCCTTTTCCCGAACGCGATGGACATCCCGACAGGAAGTGGCCTGTCTGGCCACAATAAAGACAGGCTCGGGCAAGAATCCGGCGCTCCCTCTCCTCGGGGGAGAGGTGCGTGCGTCCTATCTACATTGCCTCAGACTCAAAGGCAGGTCTCCGCTCTTGACGCGGAGGAAAAGAAGCCGGAAAAGGAGGCCGAGATGCCGCTGGTGGCATGGAAAAAGGGGTTGGAGCAGAGCGACTAGCCCTCTCTCTGCGGCGTTCTCTCAGGCGATTATCCATCCTGATGGCGAGAGCGATCAGGTGCTCAAGATCAGAGGACTCTTCCCTTGTGGTTAACTCGTCCTTTATATCACTACCCAATGCGTTCAAGAACACCCCCTGCAGCGCCTCCTCGTTCCACCCGCTCTCAACTGCAAGGGTTCGAAACTCAACCGCGAAGGCGGCAACACTGCGTGAACATTGCTTGAGCAGCAGAAGACGTTGCGACGCCTCTCTACCTCGGACCGGATGGTCGAACACCCTCCGCATCTCTTCGGTGAACATCGAGTAGTCCGAACAGGCCGCGGAGCCGCGCTCCCAAACGGCCGTTGCCCAGGTAAGAGCCTCTCCCCGCAACGAACCGATCAGATACGCGATCCGAGCCTTGTCAGTGGTGTATGTCTGGGGCTGCAGCTCGAACACCAGGGAGCATTGTAAAAGAAAAGACCGGCATTGTACCAGGTCTCACCCGTAGGGTTCGGGGGCAGGAATAAACGGTTCTCGGAAAGAGACCGGAGGACTAGGAACGGGGACGGCTGGTGCCGGGGTAACAGGGAGTCGGGAGGCGATACTTAGAGATAACTCACGTAGAGAGCTGGTTATCTCCTGTAGAGCCTGGTCGTGTTGACCCAGTTGAGCCTGTTGGTGGGAGATCGCCCGGCGGAAAGCCTCTGTGTCTGCTGGGTCCATGTTGGCCAGCTCGTTCTGTTATAATGCAGGACGAGTGAACCCAATCGCAGAACACAGGGAGGCAGAGACGGGATGAAAGATAGGGGATTTATTAGTGCGGGAAATAGCAACAGGGGGAGGGCAGGTGGACAGGCGGTGGGTCGGCAACAGGCGGGTAGTCCGACAGGCGATGGGTCGGCAACAGGCGGGTAGTCGGACAGGCGGTGGGTCGGCAACAGGCGGGTAGTCGGACAGGCGATGGGTCGGCAACAGGCGGGTAGTCGGACAGGCGATGGGTCGGCAACAGGCGGGTAGTCGGACAGGCGATGGGTCGGCAACAGGCGGGTACTCGGGCAGGCGATGGGTCGGCAACGGGCAGGTAGTCGGACAGGCGATGCGTCGGCAACGAGCAGGTAGTTGGACAGGCGATGGGTCGGCAACGGGCGGGTGTTGGGCCGTGTAGCAGGGCGTAGTGTAACAGAAACCTCATAATAAAACACAACAGGCTCTATAGGTGTCTATGTGTGAAGAGGATATGTTGAACAATTTGGCCAACATATTCATTGCAAAGAAGTTATCGAGTTGAACAGATTTTCTTACTGGGACTCTATTTCATAGAATTATGAAATCAGGCACCCAATGTTGTCCTTGAGCTCTCCAATGGTCATGCTTTGCTTGAGTAACAAACTAGGATCAAATGCTTCAGAAGATTACATAGTAAAGATCATGTTGCCTATATCTTCCTATATTATCTATTTTACATTTGCTTACATTTTCAATTTTAAAATGACAATTACAATTTAAAAAAAAAACACAATCTCGTTCGATGATTTCCTCTTTCCATCTCAAAGTTCGATGGGAAGAGGAAATGACTCAAAAGACATACTATCCTGGTCTAAACTCTGGAAGTTCTCTGCCACCGACTCCACTTGCCCTTTCTGTTTGAACAGGATTATGTCGACACCCAGAATCTGCTGTGCAGCAACAACGTCAACCAGGAAGCTCTCCTGTGCTACGCCCGTCAGGCTGCCGACTTTGGCACCAACTACCAGCTTCCCACATTGGACTTTGCCATGAATCACTACGGGGAGCCGGACGTGGCCATGTTTGACTTCACAAGCATGCATGCATCTGAGCACGCAGCCATGGTCCGCGAGCGGCACGGACACCATTTATTAGTGACGCTGGTCGGGGACAGTCTGCTAGAGGTAAGGAATGATAAACACTAGTATGGTGATGTCACATGTCATACTGACTTTATTAAGTCAATACAATTATATGTTGTTAAAGGTGCTGTAGACAACGTATCAATATGAACTAAATGTTGATTGCACAGTGTAATGGCTACAGAATAATGACACCATCGGTGTTAAGAGTGGTTCCCTTAGCTTCCCTATTCTGTCTGCCCCCGGGTACGATCTCCCGGGAAAAATTAAGGCTCCATTTACGGCACAAATAAAACGCATCAACCAGTGCACGTGCAACCAAACCAGGACGAATAACGCTTTTGTTTACCCGGTAGCTATCAGTAGCTATCCCCATTAGCTATCCCCAGTAGCTATCCCCAATAGTGGAAATGGCTGGTGGTCGAAGTAAAGCCAATCTGATGACACTACTATAGCCGCGTACGTTACATTTTAGTTGCATTGAGTATACTACCTGAATAAACCTCATGTCACGACTCGTAATGCGATCCAGTCAGGCTACCAACCCAGTTTGCTTTTCTCAACACATACTAAAGAATTTGTATCTGCTTTCATGTCTCCATTATAGACTAAATGAATAAATAAATTCACGGTTTTCCTCCTAATGTTTTCTTTCTTCCCCCCCCCCCCCGATGCCAACCCCTGCTGCCGATACTTGTTTGTGCGAAGCAATACTCAAACTATGGTATTACTATGCAATGCACATCATGACAATAGCCTTTGCCTGTTCCCAAATAAAATGACAATTTCACTTTACCTCTTCAGTGAACATGCTTCTTTCTTTCTTATTTCCAAAGTGTTGATTGTTTCTTTTGCTGAGATTTCCATACAAATGCATGTCTTGTGTTGTTTGTGGTTGCTAGGCTTTGAGGAAACGGAACGTGATCTGGTTCATCTTTGCGACAGTGGCGCAAAAATAATACCACTTTGAAACGCTAGGGTGTAAAAGGTTGAAAAGTTGTCTACAGCCCCTTTAAAATTATTTTAAATGGAGATGTCAGTGGTTCTTGAGCTATTTTTAATAATTAGAAAGATATTTGTTTTCAGCCAAGTACCCCCTTCACCAGCCCAAACATTTTGGGGAAGGAAAACAATGTACTTGAACATAAATAAAGTATGTACATGTTATTTATAAACATGAACATTACATGGGTGGTGTGGATACTCACCCATGTAATGTCACTTATGATTGTTGTCATTCATTGGAAATATTTACCAAACTTGTACATTAGTATTTAGATGTACTTCATTTTATTAAGGTTGTATTCAGATTTGGCTTTTTAGAAATGTTCCAAAGTACCCCTTGCAATCCTTCAAGTACCCCTAGGGGTACGCATACCCTAATTTAAGAAGGATCGAATCTGACCACCCCATGTGGTTTTTCTGTTTTTTTTTTGTTGACACGCAGCCCTTCTGGCCCATGGGGACGGGGTGTGCTCGGGGCTTCCTGGCTGCCCTGGACACAGCCTGGATGGTGAGGGGCTGGGCTCAGGAGAGGCCCATCTTGGAATTGCTGGCTGAGAGGTACAGGCTCATGCCCAGAGAAATGGAGCTCTTTATACTTTTCCATTGGAGATAGAGGAAAATACATGTTGTAGAATTCTGTGTTGTACTAAATGTTATGTAAATGTAGTACTGTGTACTAGATTTAGAAACAAAACACATGTAAAGTGTGTGTGTGTATTTTATGTAATTTAATATCTCGATAACGATATATCACTCCTTTTTCATCACTTACTTACTGAAATTCAGCCTTTAAAACCAGGAAAAGACCACTTATGCCATGTCACGATATTACGATATCCAAAATCAAAGACGATATCTAGTCTCGTATCACGATATCGATATAATATCGATATATTGCCCAGACCTATCTGGTATACCATCTTCAGGTCTATCAACCAGACATGGGTCATTTCACTAAATGACATGGGTAATTTAGTCATTGAGGTCTGTAGTTGTAATACGTTTTAGTTCACAAATTCCTTTTTATTGTCCTGTATTTAATTCCTGTATTTAATACTTGTGGTCTTTACCATCTATACCATAGGGAGAGCACTTACAGACTGCTTCCCCAAACAACACCTGAAAACTTGGCCAAAAACTTTGATCAGTACACCATAGACCCTGGAAGCCGGTACCCCAACAACTTTTCCTGTGTCAATGCACAGCAGGTGAGGCGTCTCTACACTCCTAAGCCGTGTTTCCACCCAAAGTACCTGGAACTTTTAGTCCCAGGAACTACTTTTCAAGGAACTAAAAGGTTCCTTCACCCCATTGTCTGCGTTTCCACTGCGATCTAAAGACCTGTGAAGATTAGGCTGTATTGTAGTGCACAGCACACGCCACTAGAGGTCAGTCTACTGGTGGAACAGGCAGCTGAGCTTAGAAAGACGATAAAGGTGAGGCAAAGCCATGGCCAAATATTCAAATATTTGTTTGTTCATTCGGTAGGTATTAGAATCTCAGCTTCCAATTCTGCCACTTTTACATTTCAGCTTCCAGGTTTTTCAGCTTGCAGGTTTTTCAGTAGTACAATGCGATGCATTCGAGGTTTCAGATTTTTCAGGCACATTCATTTCACATTTATGCATTTTCAGCGATCTTTTGCAATTTCATTCAGCATTGACATGCATTTTCTGCAGGAAATGCAAATGTTCAAGTTTAAATAGTGGCTTAATCTTAATAATGTATTGCATCACTATCATGTATTTGTATTGTACACAGGTACGGCACCTGTATATCAGTGGAGAGCTGAATTCATGCTCTCTGAAACAGGCTGCGACCATACGACGACCCGTCAACTTGGCCAGGCAAGGTGAGTCCACACGAGAACCAACCACACACGCTACTCTGCAACACAAGTGAAGGACTCTTAAGTGGGCTACATTGTGATCTTCTAGTTTGACCTGGTCCATTGTTCAGTGTGCCTCTGTTGGAGAATATTGATGGTTGTGTCATTTAACTAATTGTGTCCTAAATAAGTAAGTCTTTTAATGTGTAGAATGGGTAATTGGGAAAATGGGAAAACTAAAAGATGATGGTTCTACCATCTGTTTTTGTCTAAATCAATTGAGGGAAATGTGACGTGGTTGTTTTTTACATCCAACAAAGTCCAAATGTGCATGTATCTCGACTAAAGGTTAACATTCATGAGAATATTGTTATGCTAGGCACATCCTATCGAGCAGAATATATGATGTGTATAGCCAATTGCATTTTACAGAAAAAGCTTTCTTTTGCACATTTTTGTACCAGGGTGAGCTTGAGTTCCGGAACTAGGCAGTTGTAGAACATGTCCGGGCGTGTGTGCATACCTTGGCTTCCTCCTCATCTCTGTTAGATCCTATCTGTCTGGCATGATTTACTGTAACTATGTTCACCCTATGATGACATAATTTCCTCTTTAATGCCAAGATTCTTTTCTTGCGTATGTAACCAGGGTTACATCATACTAGATGGTATAATTCACATCAAAGCATTGTCTTTATAGAAAGGACAATAAAACAAATATTACCATTACCATTTTTGGTCATTCGTTCATACTTTACCCACTTTTTTTCTTTTTCTGTTTTTTATCCACAAATGCATAACACAATTCAGAGAGTGTTTTAATTTGTCGAGTGATGACCCTAGCCAGTAATGTTGTTACAGTGAAACGTCATATCTTTTTGTTGTTGTACAGAGTTGGAGATTAGGCCAGCTCGACTGCTGACATGGTGCCAGAAACAGACAGAGGGCTACAGGAATGTGATGGTGACCGACTTGACATCCTCTTGGCAAAGCGGCCTTGCCCTTTGCGCCTTGATCCATAGGTTCAAATCCCAACTCATGTAAGTGATTCGTTAGGCTGGCTTTTCGAGCAAGATACTGGTGGTTGCATCACTGTCTTGACTCTACAGAGATCCTTTTACTACACCTACCCTCTTGGGTGTGTGTAGTATGTATGGCATGTAAGCAGTCCTTTCATGGATGTACATGTGACCTATCACATGCTTGTGCTTTTTTCTTTTGCTGGTTCGTGTATAACATACTTTTTACTCATTGATGTGTGATGTGTCATGGAATACAATGCACTTAGTCAATCAACCTGGAGATATGTATGACCTAGAATGTTTGTAATGTCTCTTATTCACTCCTATTCTTATGCATTGCAAACATGAAATGAGCCTACCAAGCTGCTTTATTCCTGAAAAGCAAACAGTGTTGCTTAGCAACCTCTTTCTCACTTGGGAGGGGAGTAGATTAACTTGGAAGAATGAGGGAAACACATGTCTTCAGTAGCTTTAGTAGTTTTTCAGTAGCAACAATGTATACAAAGCAACCGTTTATGGATATATTGATAACATTTGAATGGAAAAAAGAAAGCATAACACTGGCTGACCTATGTAACATTTACACTATAAATCCAAGGGTCCCATTGCCTTTTCCTGCAGTCCTCTTTGGGTGCCTTGTGTTAGCACTGTTGCCTTACAGCAAGTCATGTGTTAAACCAACGCTGTGTCCATTTTGTGTGTCATGTCTGTTTCAATTGTTTCCATTATTGTAGAGATTTCAACTCCTTAAACGAGGAAGATCATGCTGCTAATCTACAGCTTGCGTTCGACATCGGCCAGCGGGAGTTTGGTGTCGCACCCTTCACATCTGGACAGGAGCTCTTTGTCGCTCAGGAAGTGGACAAGAACCGGATGATTTTGTACCTGTCCAAATTCTACGAGCTGTTCCGCGGCACACCCTTTCCCGCATCAGGTACTGCACCACCCTTGCATGTACCCCTCAACACACGTCACTGTGTACACATGTTGGACAGGGTGTGAAGTTTCATTTGGGCTTCCTGTAGCAGGATGCTGTTGCAAAACTAAAAATGTCATGTTTAATAGCTTGAGGGGAATGGACATGTTGGTTGCATGCAAGGTTGGTAAATAAAACAAGAAGGTTTATAGACTTGTTTATCTCGGATTGCCTAGCCACATACCTCACATACCACAGTGCTATGATAATGACTGAATTCTTGGTCTTTTTCGACAATCTAATCATTCATTAGGGAAAACATAAATGCTGAGTTATAATGTACAAAACATAAGTTGTAAAGGACCTTGCCATGACTAGATTTTAATGATATAACTATGCACTACTTTATTAATTTGTTATGACTATGGAAATGCATCAATTTGACATGGTATGTCCATGGTGTATTTCCATGGATGAGCTAAATCCAGTGACTTATTGACAGGTTTAAGGGTTGCTGATGAAAACAGTGAGGAATATCCGTCGAAGGAGTGGAGACACATGACCAATGGAATAAGTGTGCCTCAACCACGAAAACGAGTATTGCCATTTGACATTCTTAGCAACTTATGTAGGATTTTATCATATTTTGCATTATATCAATCCATTTTAAAAGGTCTAGTATTCCTTGTGATGCTCTTTCCATTCAATATATCAGGATATTGTTGTTGTATTTTGCGTTGGTTTGTGCTTATTTAACCTTTTTTTTGGTATTATTATTATTATTATTATTATTATTAATGATTGTAATGATAATGATATACTTGTATTCACCCCCATGGGAAATTTCTTCTCTGCATTTAACCCATCCTAGCTAGGAGCTAGGAGCAGTGAGCTGCCACAGGGTAGTGCCCGGGAACCAACTTCAGTACAGGAGGAAAGGAAATCAGAGGGCCCCCCAGAATCTGTTTACAAACGGAGGCGAAAAGGAGGCAGCGGTAGTTATTTGGAGGAGGTTTGTTAAGGCATTTTTTTCAAGGTTTCAATCACTTAGCAACTGGATTGGAACTCTTACTGTTTATTTGACTGTGCTGGGACACTCCCACCCTGTCTCCAATTTTGTCTCCTCCAGGCCACTAATCTCCCCAGTGGCCCTGTGCTGCCTGAGGAGACTGCTCGGTGGGAGAACAACCGGGTGCGCTCCATAGCTACTCAGCTGGAGGCCATGATTGAAGTCATAGCCAGTCGCAACGTCCGGAGACAGGTGAGCATCAGCATCAGGACGTGCAAGCGAAAAGCTTCTCAGTCAGAAAGACAAGAGAATATTGCAGTGTTGTTGTCAACATTAGCTCCAAAATAATTGCCGACACACTCGGGGTTTCACGACTAGGGTTCTAGGTAACAATGAAAATTGTATTTTGCAACGCAGAAAGTTCAAGCATTCTATTGTCATTTATAAAAGGAGAACAAAATAGCCAGTTGAATCAAGAGAGTCCGGCCGCCCTTGGCACGGGTTTCTGCTGGCAGCTAGGTTGCTGTGAAGACGGACGTAAACACATAAGCAATAACCTAGCACTGTATATTTAGCATGATATATAACATTACATATATTAAACACTGCAACAATTAACAACATTTTACATTTCACATGATTTATTATTTATTTTAAAATGATGCTGTCCATGACTAGTTGACTGCTGCCAACAGCACCCACTAGTGTTTATAGTAGTGGACTAGTGGTTGTGGTAGTGGACTATTGGTTGCAGTAGTGGACTAGTGGTTATAGTAGTGGACTAGTGGTTGTAGTAGTGGACTAGTGGTTATAGTAGTGGACTAGTGGTCATAGTAGTCGATAGGGGTGCAACGGATCACAACACTCACGGGTCGGATCGGGTCACGGTTTTTGAGTCACGGGTCACGGGTCGGGTCATTAAAAAAATAAAAATAAAATTATAACAAGAGAAATGTGACTTAGCTTTCAATTGCTTTTTGGTTTTATTTTTAACATTCAACAGTGAATAACAGGCGTAACGTGTAAAAACAAAATAATAATCCTGCTTCCTAAGCATAGTAAAATATAAAATAATAATAATATAATAATAAAGCACTGCTTAAATGCATCGGGGAGAAGCAATTGCTGCGCGTCTTTTTTTTAAACTCCCGACTCGCCAGGACGATGTCGCCTCACGTGGCTGGCCATGCTCGAGGTGTTGCCGTGTTCGTAGGCCATTCTGGTGCCACAGGGGGGGGGGGGGTGTTCGCGATTGTTGACGGGGGGTGCGCGCAATAGTAACACACCGCGGACCTATGGCCGACGGGGGGGGTGTAACACTCCGGCCGACGGGGGGGGGGTGCGCGGTGTGTTACTATTGCGCTCTCAAAAAGGAGGACAAATACGCGTCCGGCTGTTATTTGTCAGCTGATCCGCGGATCACGTCCGTCCCGACCCGTGAGGGTTAATCCGTGACACGGGTAATCCGTGACCCGTTGCACCACTAGTAGTCGACTAGTTGGTGAAACCCCTACGACACACAGATACTGTATGTGGTCTCCTGTTCTCCTTGCTTGTAAACCACTTGCCTTGAATTGCTCGTTGGTCCATAGATCGTTGATCCATTTATCTTTTATTGTCTCTTGTCCTGTTATCTGTTGTCTTTTCTTCTCATGTGGCAATGACTGCTTAACTTCTTGACTAAAAAATATCACTGACCTCTGTCACTGAAGTTCTACCAAAATGGTGTTTTTTTTACCCCCCACTTTCCAAGAGCTTTGATAAAAACTTGCCAGAGCATGTAGTCCTGCAGCCACGTAAAGCACCAGCTAAACCCCAGAGCAGAGCAGCTCAACCACTATCCCATCCCCAGCACCCCCCCACCAGCCCCCAGAACCCTCTGGGGGAAGGCAGACACACTGAGCATGCTCAGACACATGCTCAGATGCGGGCCGAGCACTGGTGTGCGGAGAACACAGACTTCCCCACTTCTTCTTCTTCTTCCTCCTCTCGCCCCTCCTACCACGCTGCTGTCCTAGTCATGTCCAGAATGCTCCGATGTCTTAGGGAGGTGGAGGAGCAGATCTCTGAGGTGAACTTCTTTCTTCTCTTCTCTTCTCTTCTCCTCCTGTCATTGTTTCCTTTTTTTGAATGTCCTCTCACTTTCCTCTCCTTTTATCCTCTTATTTTTATTTTTTATATTTGGGTGGTTTATGTGATGTCAGCCTGTAATTTTCCAGCTTGATCGTAATGGCTTGAGCAGGCCGGAACAAACGGTTAAGAACCAGTTTGAATCTTTTCACTGAACAGCTCTGCCAGGTGAACAGGCCTGAACCTCTTCCAGAGCATTGGCTCTACAAAACGCATACCTAGCAAGGAGCTCCTGCTCCTTGCTAGGTATGCGTGTGTGTCATAATCCACTGCAGCCAGAACCTAGTATGATGATGACTTTTAAACCAGGGGTGTGAAGGAAGGTAATGGAGAGGCCTGTCCTTTACACAGCAGCCATATTGTTCTCCTCCACAAGTACACTCAAGCTCTCGCCGTCTTGTAATTTGAAAGATAATAGAGAGCTCTTTCTGTGTGTGTGTGTGCGTGTGTGTGTGTGTGTGTGTGTCACCATCCCCATCTCATGCACTTTCTTTGTTCCTTTTACCCTGTCACTCCTCTGCAGAAGAGGGCTCAGACTCAACATGGTAGGGGGTTTCACAACAAGAGTGTAAAGGAGAAAGCGCAACACCTTAGCGATTTGTTCTCAGGGGATGCCACTCCTGTACCCAAGGTGACTTTCTGAAAAGCTTGACCTCTGACCTCGCCCTACTTGTGCATGTGCACGCCCCGAACCCTTAAGTCTACATTCATACCATGGTTCATATACTATTTTGTCTGGCTGCCAGACACATTCATGTTTTTGGATTGTAAACTATATCCCACAGCAGTGTTAACTGATCCTTCTCCTGGGGTCCATTTCACAAAGCAGGTTCAACAACCTCTGAGTCTAATCCTAAACACTGAGTTGATCTACTCTGAGATAGAAAACTGAGTTTTCGGTTCCAGAACAGCAGATTTGAGTTAATTTAATCAACTCAGAGTAGTTTCACCTAGAGTTAATCGGGCATACCGGGCAAATGGCCGGTGGGCCGATGCACATTATTGGGCCGGTCCAGATTTTTGTGCCGGTCCAGGACTGTCACAATACGTCGACAACACAATACGTCGACAACCTTCAAAAACAAACAAAAAAATCTCATAGAAGAGCTAACCTACTTATTTAGCCTCAAGCAATAGTACTGTTTTGTGTATGGACCTTTCTAAGTAAACTGGCTTAGTTGTGCATGTGCCTTTACTGTCTAGTGCTGTGTCACTAAGTAACAGTTTGAGTTTTCGGACTCTTCCGTCAGCTCCTTGGAAAACTACCTTCGCCAGCTTCCACTGATTTCTTGGTGTGCTATCATCTTGCAACAGGACAATGTCATTCACTTTAGCATTTCTCCTGTTCTTGGTCCATTTGCTCCTCTGATGCAAATTCAGCAAATACTCCTTTCTCCACCTGGTCCAACATTCATTGGACAAGAACTGAACTCTCTTCCATCTTTTCTGCAGATAGATATCTACCTTACAAACTCTCCAGGTGGTGGTGCGATGATTGACGATTTCATTGTCAATATGTGGTTTGGAGGTTCTGGTCCTATTGGATCATTGAGATGCTCTGTGGTCAATGGTCGACTATTCACTATCGCCATCACTTCATACAGGAAAGTTCTTAATGAGGAGCTGTCTAATCTTCCAGCAGACTGGTCTAGGATGGATGTGAGGACACTTCTCATGGTCCGAATCTGCCTCTCCCAGACGCCGCCCATTGTGACTGGAAGCAGGTGGGTTCATGACAAAGTTGCATCCTAGCTCTTTCACACGTTCTTGCTCTATTCCTTTCATTATGTGGTGTAGTATGGTGCCACGGGGGGGGTTCTCTGCCAAGGATTACTTGCACGATGCAGGTTTACCAGGTTTATTTACACACACTCAATAATACATGCTCAATGTTGTCGCGGGCCTAGCTCTGGCCCCGTCGACAACCCATGTGTTCCAGGTCCGGTCCTCCCGGGTCCAGCACGCTACTGCGTTAAGAAGGGAGAGAGTGATTAGCTCAACAGGATGCAGGTGTGCCAATCACTCTCACCTGGCGCTGCTCTCCCGAGCCCCCTCCACAGCTCCCTCCTGTGGCTGATGCACCACGCCCCCCCACATACCTCCACCGCCTGATTTAGGCTGGGGAGCCGTCTGGCCTAACCTACTCCCCCCCCCCCCCCCCCCCCCCCCCTCCCCATGGGAACAGGAAAGGAAGTCGGCCACGGCCATCTGTGCCCCCGGCTTATGGATCACCCATGGATCACCCAGAAGTTAAATGGCTGCAGTGCCAGATACCACCGGGTGATCTGGGTGTTGACATCTTTCATGTGGTGGAGCCACTGGAGGGGAGCGTGGTCCGAGCAGAGGGTGAATGGGCGCCCCAGCAGGTAATACCGCAGAGCATCGACCACCCACCGGATGGCCAGGCACTCCCTCTCCACTGTGCTGTACCTGGCCTCCCTTTCGGACAGCTTCCGGCTGATGTATAACACCGGGCGGTCGACGCCCCGTACCTGCTGGGACAGAACGGTTCCCAGCCCTCTGCCTGACGCATCAGTCTGCAGGACAAAAGGGAGAGAGAAGTTGTGGTGTGTGGAGGAGAGGCTCCCCAGAGAGGGCCTGCTTTACCCTCTCAAGCGACCCCTGGCACTGCGCCGTCCACTGGACCGGATCTGAGGCACCCTTTTGGGTGAGGTCGGTCAAGGGGCTGGTCAGCTTCGCGAAGTTGGGAATAAAACGCCGGTAATAGCCGGCCAGCCCCAAAAACCGCCGCACCTCTTTTTTTGTCTTGGGCCTTGGGCAAGCTGCAATCGCTGCTGTCTTCTCTACCTGCGGACGCACCTGCCCGCCGCCCAAGTGGTACCCAGATACCGTACCTCCCTCCGTCCAACTGCACACTTCTTCGGATTGGCCGTGAGCCCCGCCTGCCTCAGTGACTCGAACACCGCAGCCACCTGCCGCACATGCTCCACCCAGGTGTCACTATGGATGATCACATCATCCAGATAGGCGGCAGCATATGCAGCATGTGGATGCAGCACTCGGTCCATGAGGCGTTGAAATGTGGCTGGGGCCCCGAACAACCCGAACGGAAGTGTGACAAATTGGTACAAACCGTACGGAGTGGAGAAGGCCGTTTTCTTCTTAGACTCTGGAGATAAGGGAATCTGCCAGTAGCCTTTGGTTAAATCCAGTGTCGTAAAAAAACGAGCTGTGCCCAGGCGATCCAGGAGTTCGTCCACCCAGGGAATAGGATAGGCATCAAACCGTAAAACCTCATTCACCTTGCGATAGTCCACACAGAACCGGATAGACCCGTCTTTCTTGACCACAAGAACGATGGGGCTACACCAGGCACTGTTGGACTCTTCTATTACCCCCATCTCCACCATGGCTTTCAATTCTGCCTGAACCACTTTTCTCTTGTGCTCAGGTAACCGATAGGGCCGTAAACGCACCGTCACTCCTGGGTGAGTCTCAACCTGGTGTTGAATAAGGCTTGTGCGTCCCGGCAGGGGGGAGAACACATCCGCATAATGCTGCTGCAACCTGTCTATGTCTGCTCTCTAGGACGGTGAGAGCTGGTCCCCATGAAAGAGCGAGGCAGGATTGGTCGATTTTGGTACCTCCGGCCCCAACTCATCTCTTTCTGCAAATTCTGTCACCAGAGAAACAGGCTCAGCCTCTCTCCACGCTTTAAGGAGGTTGAGGTGATAAATTTGTGTCGCCCCTCCCCTGTCCGAACGCACAAGCTCATAGTCAACGTCACCCACTCGCTGTGTGACCACAAAGGGTCCTTGCCACTTGGCGAGTAATTTGGAGTTAGACGAAGGGAGCAATACAAGCACTTTATCTCCCGGTGAACATTGTCTTAACCTAGCTCCTCTATTGTACAGCCGCTGCTGACGTTCCTGGGCCTGGAGCAAATTCTCACGTGATAACTGTCCTAGTGTGTGGAGTTTTGCTCTCAGGTCCAGGACATACTGAACCTCATTCTTACTCGGGCTCGGACCCTCCCAGCTTTCCTTAACCAGGTCCAAAACCCCGCGTGGTGTCCTGCCAAACAGCAGTTCAAAGGGAGAAAATCCTGTGGAGGCCTGGGGTACCTCGCGCACTGCAAACAACAGAGGGTCTAGCCACCTATCCTAATTACGGCTATCCTTGTGCACAAACTTACGGATCATGGACTTCAAAGTCTTATTCAGGCGCTCCACGAGGCCGTCCATTTGGGGGTGGTATACACTGGTTTGAATTGACTTAATGCCCAATAATCCGTATAGTTCTCCCAGTGTTCGTGACATAAATTGTGTGCCTTGGTCAGTTAGGATCTCTTTCGGGATCCCGACTCGGGAGATAACTTGAAACAGTGCCTGTGCCACACTCTTTGCAGAGATGGTGCGCAGTGGCACTGCCTCCGGATATCGCGTTGCCTAATCCACGAGAACTAACACAAAGCGATATCCGCGTGCGCTCCAGTGAAATGGCCCGATGAGCTCGAACGGCACCTCCATTAGAGGTAATGGCCGCAGAGGCGTTCTCGTGATGGCCGGCTGGTTAACCAGTTGGCATTCGGGACAAGACGCGCACCAGCAGTGTACGTCTGCCCAAATGCCTGGCCAATAGAATTGGGCCATTACCCAGTTCAGTGTCTTCTCACACCCCATATATCCAGCCATTGGGTTATAATGACCCGCCTGAAACACTATTTCCCGGCGGCTCTTCGGTTCCACCAACTGTGTAATTATTTACTCTGACTCACTCTGTATAGTTTGTCCCTGCACAATGAAAAATGTGGATATGTTAACGCTGCGTCAGGGCGCACCATGTGACCATCAATTCTCATCACTTGGTCGAAGGCAAAGCGTAGAGTATCGTCACGAGACTGCTCAAGTGGAAAATCCTCCATGGAGTCAAACACGGGAACCTGCGGAGCTTCCTGTGAAGGCCCCGCCGGCTCCCCCTCCCCGTCTGCAGTGTCGGACAACCTCGCGCCACCGCTGAGCACAGCGCACGTATCACCTGTCCCTGTCGGCCGTGAACGCACCCCCGCACACTGTCCCACTAACCTATCAAACCCTGGCCAATCAGTACCCAGAATCAGAGGGTGCGACAGGCGGGAGCTAACCGCTGCCTTTACACTATGCTTTTTTCCCTTAAACCGAATTTCCACTAGTACTACAGGGTATGTGTGAATATCCCCATGCACACACCTAATATAATATAATAATAATAGATTGGATTTATATAACGCTTTTTATTGGAGGTCACTCAAAGCGCTTACATAGTGTGTGTGTGTGTGTGTGTGGGGGAGACATGACACCTCATCCGCTACCAGAGTGTAGCACCCACTTGGGTGATGCACGGCAGCCAGTATGCGCCAGAACGCTCACCACACACTGGCACAGCGGAGAGGTGAGGAATGAAACCAATTAGAGACCAGGGGATGATTAGGTGGCCATGTTGGTACAAGAGCCGGGTTGGGAATTTGGCCGGGACACCGGGGTTAGCACCCCTACTCTTGCGATGAGTGCCACGGGATCTTTAGTGACCACAGGGAGTCAGGACCTCGGTTTAACGTCTCATCCGAAAGACGGTGCTCTAGACAGGACGGAGTCCCCGTCTCCATCCCGGGGCATTGGGGATCTTACAGAGTAATATCCACACCTCCCGCCTCTATCAAAGCCCCAGGCTGAATCAGGTTCTGATGAACGATAGACTGCATGCAGCCTGAGTCCACCATCGCCTGATGTGTACCCCCTTGAATCCTTACCGGAACGCTGTACGTCCCCCCTGGACCGGGGGAGGGTGCTGGAGGGCCGACAACCCGGATCACTTGGCCGACCTCCATGAGCGGACACTCACCTCGGGTAAGTGTCCGGGTTGTCCACACCTCCAACACTCCTGCCCTGCCGCCTGTGGAACCCTCTGTGGGTCGAGAGCCGTGCCTGTAGCGGCTGGACCCTGGGGAGGGAAGAAAGGAGAAGGAGGATTAGTGCAGGGGAGAGGGGAGGGCCGAGTATTAAAGTAGGTAGTGCGGGGGCAAGGGGAGGGTCGAGCGGGAGTGTGGTGCGGGGGACCCGACGCAGGTCCTCTGCGGGGTGCTGGCGTGGGACCGCCTGGAGAGGCTGGCCGGCCCTCATGTGCCCGGCCCCGGGAGAGGACGGCCAGGTGGTCCTCCACCAGGGTGATGGCACCGGCTAGGTCCGCCGGGCTGTGGCAGAGCACCCAGTCCGAGGTGGCAGCTGGGAGCCCCTCCACGAACTGCTCCAGGACGATCTTGTCTAGTAGTCCCCCCTCGCCGGTGGAGCCCCCGGGTTGCAGCCACCTGGTCGCCGCGTTCTTCAATTGCTGCGCGAACACAAATGACCGATCGGCGGGCCCCAGCTTTGCGCCAATGGTCCTCTGCCGAGAGCCCCAGTCGGTCGAGGGCCGCACGCTTTATCTCCCCGTACTGTCCTCGGGAGGGGGCAGGCAGGCCAAGTGCTGCAGTTTGCGCGTCCCCTGATAACAGGGGGAAGCAGCCGCACGGCCCACTCCGCCCCTGGCCAGCCGCATGCCGCCGCCGTAGCCTCAAACATCTCCAGGAAGGTCTGAGGGTCATCATGAACTGACATTTTATGCAGCGTCAGTCCGGTGAACGAGGGGGCTGGCGACGCTGCCCCTGCCCGATTCACCATCGCCTCCATCAGCTGAGTCTGCCTCTCAGCCTGGCCCTGGAGTGCCGCCAGCTGTTGCCGGCTGAGGACCGCCTGGTCCCGATTCATCGCCGCCACCTCCGCCAGCATCTGGACCAGCGTATTAATCGGCTGCTGCGGGTCCCACTTTGGGTGCCAATGTGGCGTAGTATGGTGCCACGGGGGGGGTTCTCTGCCAAGGATGACTCGCACGATGCAGGTTTACCAGGTTTATTTACACACACTCAATAATACACGCTCAATGTTGTCGCGGGCCTAGCTCTGGCCCCGTCGACAACCCGTGTGTTCCAGGTCCGGTCCTCCCGGGTCGAGCACGCTACTGCATTAAGAAAGGAGAGAGTGATTAGCTCAACAGGATGCAGGTGTGCCAATCACTCTCACCTGGCGCTGCTCTCCCGAGCCCCCTCCACAGCTCCCTCCTGCGGCTGATGCACCACGCCCCCCCACACATTAATTCCTGGAATTCATTGCGTGCCCCCACGAAGTTTGTGCCTTGGTCACTTTGTAGTTGGCTTACATTGCCCCTTATGGCAATAAAGCAGCGCAACGCATTGAGGAAGGCATCAGTGGAAAGGTCATCCAATACCTCAATGTGGATGGCACGTGAACACATGCAGGTGAATAAGAGCCCATATCTCTTCAGTTCTTTCCTTCCATCCTTAACATAAAATGGTCCGAAGCAGTCCATACCAGAATAGGTAAATGGAGGAGTAGCTTCCATCCTCTCTGGTGGAAGGTCGGCCATTTTTTGTTCTTGATTACACTTCCTGAGTTTTCTGCATTTTATGCGTAATTCATTGAGGGTCATTCCACGATCCTGGTGCTTCACCTTCTCATGGTAGTGTTTTATCAACAATCGAGACACATGATGTCCTTTGGGTAGGATAGCTGGGTGTTTGATATGAGGGTGGAGGGTTGCTTGTGTCAATCTACCGCCCACCCTCAGGATATCTTGGCTATCCATGAAGGGGTTCAACTTGTGTAGCTTAGTTGACTTGCTCCTTTGTACCTCTTTCCTTTGTATCAGAGACTTGATTTCATCACTGAACACTTCTGTTTGAACTGCTTGAATTAGGAATTGTTCAGCATCCATTCTTTCTTCAAGTGTCCTAGCTTCATTGGATCTCGTTTTAAGACCTTTCACCTTTCTTGCAAGATGCTTAAGTCTTACTATGGCCCTTACGGCTCTCTTCCAATCTGAAAACTTCTGAAGTCGGTCTGGTAGAGACCTCTCTTCCTTTGCTTTTGTTGTGTGAACTTGTGCTCTTTTGATTTCCGGGTTGTCCTCATTGATTTCTCCCACCTTAATCTCTTCTCTCTTAGGGAGGTCTTTTTGCCACAAGAAACTAGGTCCCGTGATCCAGTTGGACTCTACAAGCTCCTTTGTGGTGAGTCCACGAGAGGCATGGTCAGCCGGGTTATTTTCTGAGGCAACATATTGCCACTGACTTGGTTCTGTGCTTGATTTGATCTGGTGGATCCGGTTGGCTACGAATACATGAAATCGCTTTTCGTCATTATTAATGTAACCAAGGATGACTTTGGAATCGGTCCAAAAGTAGTGTAGCACCCACTTGGGTGATGCACGGCAGCCAGTATGCGCCAGAACGCTCACCACACACTGGCACAGCGGAGAGGTGAGGAATGAAACCAATTAGAGACCAGGGGATGATTAGGTGGCCATGTTGGTACAAGAGCCGGGTTGGGAATTTGGCCAGGACACCGGGGTTAGCACCCCTACTCTTGCGATGAGTGCCACGGGATCTTTAGTGACCACAGGGAGTCAGGACCTCGGTTTAACGTCTCATCCGAAAGACGGTGCTCTAGACAGGACGGAGTCCCCGTCTCCATCCCGGGGCATTGGGGATCTTACAGAGTAATATCCACACCTCCCGCCTCTATCAAAGCCCCAGGCTGAATCAGGTTCTGATGAACGATAGACTGCATGCAGCCTGAGTCCACCATCGCCTGATGTGTACCCCCTTGAATCCTTACCGGAACGCTGTACGTCCCGGGGGAGGGTGCTGGAGGGCCGACAACCCGGATCACTTGGCCGACCTCCATGAGCGGACACTCACCTCGGGTAAGTGTCCGGGTATTCCTGTAGATCTTCAATCTCCATTTCTCTCTTTAGCAGGTCACTTGTCCTTGTGGCCACGACCGCAGCTGAGACTTGGGATTGTTGTTACTTTTGTCGGTGCAACTCTTGCCTTCCCATAACAAGAGCACAATGGACTTCTCCAGACTTTGAAACAGCCCTGAAGTAAGAACACATTCCATAGCCAGAAACACTAGCATCGGAAAAATTTTGAAGTTCATACTGTTGCACTTCCTTGGATGTCAATGGTATGTAGTACCGTGTATCTCTACCGAAGACAGATTGTGGAGATCTTGGAGCCATGCTTCCCAACGCGGGCCTGAGGTCGTCAGGAAGTGGTTCATCCCATCCTACCTTGTCTTGGCACATCCTTTGTAAGAACAGTTTACCCTTCAAAATTAAAGGTGCCACAAATCCAAGAGGATCAAAAATTGAGGCTACTGTTGACAGTACTCCTCTTCTGGTAAAGGGATGTTCTTTTACCCTCACTCTGAACTGGAACTTATCTGAGCTAATGCACCATTGGACCCCAAGAGCCCGTTCCATCTTGTGTTCTCCAAAGGCCATGTCAAGGTCAGCTGCACCTTCAGCACATTCTTGCTTTGGGATTGTGTCAAGAACCTTCTTGTTGTTGGTAATGAATTTGTGTAGGCGGAGATTACCAGTGTTGCAGAGGTCTCTTGCCTCTTAAACAAGCTTGATAGCTTCTTCTTCACTGTCCAAACTTGTTAATCCATCGTCAACATAAAAGTTGCGCTGTATAAACTTCACTGTAGCTTCACTAAACTTGCCTTCTCCTTCTGCAGCCAGGTGTTTGAGCCCAAAGTTCGTGCAGCCAGGTGACAATGCAGCACCGAACAAGTGAACCTTCATGCGGAACACTGATGGTGGAGCCTCCATATTCCCTCTTTCCCAACACAGAAATCTAAGGTAGTCTTGGTCCCTTGGTGCAACATGAAATTGATGAAACATCCGCTCCACATCACACATGATGGCTACTTGACCTTTGCGGAAGCGACACAAGACCCCTACAAGGGTATTTGTAAGGTCTGGCCCGGTGAGTAGATGCTCATTCAGTGACGTCTTCTGAAACTTAGCTGAACAATCAAATACCACGCGAATCTTTCCTAGCTTTTGGGGGTGATAAACCCCATGGTGAGGGATATACCACGTGGTCTGATTGATTAACTCTGACTCTGGAACCTTTTCAGCATCATCTCTTGCTATTATGTCCTCCATAAAAGCCACATAATCCTTGTGATATTGATCATCTTTCTTGAGACGCTTTTCCAGACATCTGAGTCGATGTTCTGCACACACTTTGTTGTTTGGCAGACTTGGCCTCTCTTTCTTGAAAGGCAGTGGCATTTCGTAATGCCCATTTGGCTTTTGCTTAATATCTTCTTGTGATATTATAACTTCTTCACTGAACTTCTCAGTAAAATCTTACTCAAAGACCATGAGTATATCTGTCGGAGTGATCATTTCCATGACTTTAGTTCGATAAACAAAATGGACCTCAGACTTGAGCTCAGAAGAGGGCTTCGTAGCTGGCAGAACTTCCTTTATGATGACACCGTGGCTGACACCGATTTTATCCTCCTGATCATAATCAACATCAGTGCTGCTGTAGCTGATAATGCTCCAACCCAACACAGACCTTTGTGCATATGGCTGGGTTTCATTGCCCATGATGACATCTCTGGGAAGTAGGGCTTGGGGACAGTTATAGCCGATTAACAATCCTACTTCACAGTCAAGCTCAGGAGACATTTCATCTGCCAAATGTTCTAGGTGAGGCCAGGACTTTGCCGTTGTGCTTGTGGGTATATGGGATCTATTTGCTGGTATGTATTCTCTAGTGTAGGTTGTTGGGAGTTTGATTTTAGTGTTAGAGCTGATGCCTCTTACCTGTAGTCCTTGCACCTTGTGGCTGTTCACCACCTTTGTTTTTGATATGATTGTGGACACAAGTTTTACTGGCTCTTTCTTGACACACAATGTTTCAGCTGCATCCTGCAGGATGAAGGTTGTGTCGCTCTGATTATCAAGTAAAGCATACACCAGAACTTCCTCATCTGGTTTAGCTGTCGTGGAGACATAGACTGGAACAATAGATTAAGTATGAGTCAGGGCTCCAGAGTGCGACCATTTTGGTCGCACATGCGACCAAAAATCTGTCGAGTGCGACTAAACATTTTCATTGGTCGCACCGGTGCGCCTGACATTAAGCAGGTCCGTCTGTGTGGAGCGTTATTTTGTTTCCCCACCCGCGTTCTGTGAAGACGTGCCCCTACTCTTCCTCTGATTGGCTCTGACCCTGATATTGTTTTTCGGTGAATGCGGTCCCGATCCGATCTCAAAGACTCGGACTCGGGCCGTTCAAGGCATTTTTTTTACTGATCGGTAACGCCTATATTGAGCATGAACCTAAGCCTGATCCTTCGTTTTGTCAGCTGTCACACGTGTCGTAAACAGAGAGCACACTTTGCGGCAGGACGCGATGTCTGCAATGTAACTAACTATAAGGCAGGACTCGCCGTCTGCGATAATCTCGTCCATTATCTAGACGGCCGTTCGTCGCACTCTGCGGATGTATCGGGACCCAGAAAAGTGCAGTGTTGAATTTGGACACACGACACGTTCAATATATTAAAAATATACTTTGAATAGAAAACTAGCGAACACCGGCAGTTGATGTCACACCGTGTGGACTGTGGGTAATGTAGTCTTCTACGTACGCAACAGCCAGCGGCAAACAGAAGCAGTGGGAGGAGTCAGAAAGGATAATAAAATGTAACACTGCTTATAATATATATATATATATATATATATATATATATACATATATATATATATATATATATATATATATATAACAAGAGCTACCTTTTACTAAATTTTAAATTTAAGTCCCAGATTATCCTTATGAAAAAGAACGGGTTAAATGTAAATCCGCTTTGAAAAAAAGATGTCTGTTCAAGGCAGTGCACACTTTTGTTAAGTTATTTGAGTTTGATTTATTTATTTGAGTTTGTCAAGCACTTTAAACATCACAATTGAGGTTATTGTGATTTCTTGTGTGTACAGTGATTTAAATAAAAAAAAACACTTATCTGCACCTTTATTTCTGTTTACAATAATTTACATAATGTGTTAAGAAACTACCAATGTGTATGGAACTGACAAAACACTTCAAATGTATTATTGCGGAGGCAAAAGGCGTGGTGAACATTTTTGGGTGCACCTAAATTATGTGCTGGTGCACCTAAATGAAAAAGTTAGGCGCACCAGTGCAACCAATGCCAAACGTTAGTCTGGAGCCCTGTGAGTGCTGCTCTTCTCTTGAACAACTTGGTTAGAGGTAGCTTGCTGTGTTTCTATGGGTTCAGACTGTTGGTTCTTGTCTCCTTTGTTTTCATTTGACCTTTCGTGTTCGTTTCTTACCCCTTGTTCTTGGTCTTTCTTCCCACGATCTTGATGTAGACAAGTGGGGTGGCGTTTTCCACATAAGTCACACACACTCCTGGATGTACAAGATTTGGAGTTTTGGCCGATCTTGAGGCAGCCAAAACATAACTTCTCCAGTTGTACAAACTTAACCCTTTCTTCAACTGGTTTTTCATAATCTTGCGACACTTATGGAGAGTGTGGCATTTCTTCTTGCAAAAAATGCATGTGATGTTTGTCTTCTCACTTGTGTTAGTGGTGAAAGTCTTAGCACTTAAGTTTTGATTTCTTTGATACTTAAACTGTTCTCGTTCTGTTGGCTTTGATCTTTCTTGTTCAGTTGGCTTCACTGCATATAATGATGTGATGGGGTTGCATGCAATTCGAGCCTCCACGTTGAGAAATCTCACAAAGTGTTTGAAGTCAGGGAACATTTTGTGTTCATCTTGATAAATCGTGGCTTTTCTATTCCAGCATGAGCTCAACCAATCTGGCTTGACAGTAATCTTTTGGTTTTCCACACAGTCGTTGAGAGTTTGTAGACCTTGAACATAAGGCATAGCTGATTCCACACTGCTCAATAAATCAACAAACTCACGAAGAGTTTCGCTGTCTTTGGGGCCAATTTTATGCCATGTATGTATCTTGCCACGGTATTACTTGGCAACTATGAATGGATTACCAAATCTGTCTTCAAGTATGTCCTAGGCAGCACGATAAGCTGTTTCTGTTCCTACAAGGAAATGGCCTTCAATAGCTCTCTTGGCTGAGCCACCAACATACTTGCGTAGAAAGAAGAGCTTTTCTTGAGTTGGCAGGTTTTTGCGATCAGTTGGCAGGTTTTTGCAAACAGAAGGAAAGCTTCCAATCATTGTACTTGAGAGGATCTCCTATGAAAACTTCAGGTTCTGGAATTGGAACTCGATTAGCTGTGATTGCCTCAGCAAGAGTTCTCACAAGGTCATTGGAAGCTTCATGAGAGGTCAAAAAGGCTTGAGTGGCTGGAACTTGAGTGGATGGGGCTTGTTGCATGAGTGGAAGTGCAGTTTGGGTGATGACTTGACTTACAGGGACTTGAGTAAATGTGGCTGGCTGTGGAACCAAATGTGATGTGTACATGGAGGGATATGGATGGGGGTTTTGGGGGGCTGTGACCTCATGTGGGCGATGTACTTGACTGGGCTTGTCTTGTTGAGCAGGAAGAGCTTGGGAAACTGGTTCTTCTAGCCATTCTACTTCTCTTCTTTTCCCTTCCAGCTTCATTTTTCTATCAGCACTTTCTGCTATGAACTGAGCTCTTTTTCTAGCACTGTCTTCTTCCATTTCCCTTTCTTTAGCTTCTCTTTCAGCCTTTAAGATTTGTTCTTCCACCTCAAGTCTTTGAATTTCTTCCTTTTGTTGATGTTGTGCATTTGTTATCTTTATCACCTCTTGCGTAGCTACAACTTCAGCTGCCGCTTGTTTTGCATTCAGGGACAGGATGGAAGAGTGTTTGGATGCTCTGGATGAAGCCTTTGACTTGGTGTGTGGTGTCAAACACTGACTTAGCATCAGGCCAAGATATGTCTTCTGAATCATCACCACTGCAAAAGTGTTGAACCTTTATATTTGCAATCCTAGTGAATGCTTGACATGTATCATTCATTCTCCGAATGTCAGGCTCAGGACTTGAAATGGCTCTTATTTCGAGGTAAGTATTGTCAATGTCAACTTGGGTGGTGTTGATTGCATTTGCAATTTCATCAATCAGATCATCAGCATCATTATACTTAATGGACCTTTTTAAGACATTGATGTGATACTTCCATCTTCTGTACATCTTTACAAAACTCACATTTAGATTATTTAATTTGTCATCTGACAAAGCTTTTCCTCTTTCAGTGAGCTTTCATGTGCGTCCAGTTTTCCTGATTCCTGGAGGCAGTTATGTGTCATCGTCACCAACCTGAGATTGTGTGTCTTCAACTTGCTCATCAGCGTCAGCTTGCTGTGGTAGGGTAGTCTGCTCTGCGTCACTATCTTCTTGAAGGTCTCCTTGAGTGACCTCTTCAGTTGGCAGAAAAGTATTTTCTTTTGTGTGTGACATATTAAGGGCCCTATCTTGCCGGTCTGAAACGCAAGTGTCAAACGCAAAGCGCAAGTAGCTTTGTGGGCGGATCTTGGGCGCTGTTGCTATTATGCCGGCGGGATAAATTACTCTTGCGCCCAGCGCAAATCTAAAATGGATTGGTCCGAAGTAGCTACATTAGTCATAGGTGTGGTTTGGGCGTAATGTGCAATAAACCAATCAGAGCGTCGTCTCACATTCCCTTTAAAAGCAGGCGCGCTTGTTCCATGGCGAGCACATCACGCATTGCCACTACTGGACCCAGACGTGTCCAATCCTGCCGTAGCGCGCGCATGCCTATCAGAGGGAAAAATAATTAGTTCTTCTGTTTAAATCTTTTCAGCTTTTCATTTTCCATTGACAAAATGTAAATAAAGAAATGTCGCAAAGACATACTTGTGTAAAACACAACATGCCACAAAGAATGCTGCGACTTTTTGAGGACTGTACTGTAAAGTGCCTCCTGATTTATCCAAACACCTGAAGCGCATTTTCAGTATGCCGAATGTTCTTTCAATTACACCGCGTGTTTCTGTGTGTTTTCGATTATAAAACATTTCACGCGCTGTTGCTGGCATAATAAAAGGTGTCATCCTGGTGTCCTTATATACCTATGTGTCTTGCGACTATTGGTCAAACAGGTTCATTTGATCCGTCATTACTATTAGCCTGAATATTTTGGGTAACTGTGTACGCTAGATTTATGCCTATTTTTTTCATATGTGGTAATATTTTTGCTTGTATGTATGGTTTGCAAAAATGGGAACTGCTTCCTTGTAGATGAGAGAAGCAAAGTGTATGCACGTTGTACACACGCTACATTATGGCCAAGCATGCGCCCTTAAAATAGCATCTGAATAAGCGCCACTGACTTTAGACTAGGTTTTTCCTGGTCTGTGGCGCAATTGTTTTCTGAAACTGCAAAATAGCACCAGGGAACGTTTGCACCGGGACACGCCTCCTGTTTTCGTTCATTCCCTAAGTTAAGGACTTGCGCCGGTTGAGGGAAAATTCCAATGTGCGTCGGGTGCAAAATAGGAATTGTGCAAGCGCCAGTGTACAAAGTCAATTGCACTGAGTGCAAGATAGGGCCCTAAATGTGCAGAGTGTTAAATGTATTGAAATCTGAATAAAATGTGTTCTGTTCTCTAAAGTGTGCAAATATGAAATAAAAATGTCAATATAATCGCTTTGATTACCTTATCTTAACCTTTGCATAATGCACTTTAAACACTACAGTATCATAATAACACACTTCAATAAATGAGTAATAAACAGCAATTAACAAAGTGTAAATACTCTTGGCACAGTCTAAATATGAAGAACTCACTTGTATGAAAAATATTTTGATATTACTTAAACCTCTTAGATTCAACTGAGAGAATGATGAATTTACGTATGTACTTAGTTTATTTGATTCTTACTAGAAAGTCAATTGCAGGAAAATGTCCACTGCATCTTTAAAGAAAAAAAAACACAAATGAAATGTCTGTGTGATAGAAACTTAATGGCAGCTAACAAGTACTTGCGCTACCTTCAAGACACTCGCTTCAACGTGCTTGCTTGTGTAGCCTTGTCTGCTTGCCCCTTGATTCACACGAACAGTTCACGTGGTGGCCTCTCCTTCACCGCATGTGGCCTGCAGCTAGTCCGTCTTCATCGGCCCGGATTCTTCACCGATGCAGAAGTGTTCTACTATGCCGCCCATTGATTGGATGCGTGACTCTGGTTCCTTTCACAGATGTTTATTAACACCACATCAACACCGTAGAACTAAATGTTCAAGTAGAAAAAATAAAAAACAACATTTGTTATTGTAATCATTACAGAAATAGCATTGTAGCTGGTACCAATAAATAATACTCAGAGTAATACTGACCACTTTAGCCTGCTTCTCAACCAACAGCAGAGTCATTCCCCAGAGGCAATCTTCACGGTCAAAAATACGATTTTTTTATTGCATGGAGCAATAAAAAAGAAAAACAAAACTACCAGGTAACATCACCGCCAAAGGTGCTCCTCGGTCTCTGTGTGAAGCTCATGGAGCTAACCGGCGCTACTTCCTGTTTTTACTTGTTTCAAAATAAAGGCACATATTTCAAAATAAATTCAAAACTGCTGCATTTACAATAGGTATCCACAGATACTCTGTGAATACCTAATAACAACATTTTGATTGGCCACATTTACAAATGTCCCTAACCAACCAATTGTGGCACTTGACAATGGGGACGGGAATTGGCAAGGACTTCACGATACGATATTACAGCGATTTTTGAGTGGGGTTCAGGTTCTACAGGTCCACCATTGTTTTTTAAATGAATGGCCAACCAGAACGTTTATGCACACTGACTATTGGCGAATATACTGTAGTGCCCTCTGTAGGATGTAACCATTATTTTGCTTCCACTAAGATGACATTAATGTTTGTAGCATTTTCTTTTCTTCTTCAACAAAAAAAAGGATTTTGGAGTCAACCTGACGATACAAGTATTTCGGAAGCAAAAAATCTTACATAAATCGATTTTTTTTTTTTGGATATATTTTTTCCCTATCCCTACTTGTCGACATGGTGCAGATGCCACACAAATGGCTACAAGTTGCGTTCACACCACACCTACCACACCTTCACAAACACTCTGGTGATCCGTCTGAAAATTATATATATTTTTTAATTCCCCTAAACTCATACACTAGCATTCTCACTGAATTTTGTTTTAATAGATGTTTAGACTTTCTTCTTGGAGACTGAGGAGCATCAGAGAAAATGGAGATAAAACATGTTTTGCTGTACCATTTAATGTTCCTAATATGGCCTTCCTTCTCTAATTCCCCCTAACAGCACCCTGCTACACCATGTCATGATTATTATCCTGTCCACAAACCCAACATTCTGTCTACTAACCCAAATTTTTCCTTTCTTCTTTGCGTCCATGTTGGAAAATGGATGTGCTACTTAATAAATGACGATGAGTGAGGAACATTTGCCACGAGTGGTTTTCTGTCTTCTGCAGCAAGCCACTCAGCATCACATCTAGCCTAGAAATCTAGACACCCCCTAGCGGCAGCAAATTTATTTGGCAGCTAGGTAGGTCTAGCACGGCTCCGTCGGCTTTTTGGTGCTGGAAACACCAAGTATGTCAGACCAATCACAGCGTGAGGGGCGGAGTCGAAAGCCGGGCTACCATGACGACAGAGTTGCGACGGTTTCGTGTTAGAGGTAAACAATGGCTGCTGCTGCTGGCGAACGGCTGTCTTTCGACTCGGCTTTGGCCGCGACTCTTCAAAAGTTAATATTTTCTTTGAGAAAAGAACAAAGAACGGCACTGAGTCTTTCCTCGAAAATAAATATGTATTCTGAGTTTTGATTAATTACGTAGTCAGAGCCGTCGCTCTGACTACGTCACCTTCTTCGTTGCTCTGATTGGTTGTAGCGCTATCCTATTGCGTGCAGAGGGAACTTGAAAGACAACCGTTTATCCCGCCCACACTGCCTTACATCTTTCTGATGTGGGTCTGGCTTGCCAGGCTACATCACATCATCACTCTCCAAAGATCATAGTTATATGTATCTATTTATCATTACTTTATCCATGATTTAATACATGTATTATCATTGCTTTATCTGCAACATATATGTATATCTATTCACCATTACTTTATCTGTAATATATATAATTATTATTACTTTATCTGTGTGGAGTGTATGTGGAGTGTGTGGTTGATAGCGGTTTAAAGCCTCACCTGGCCTGAGTCAGACTGATTAGACTCTGGAGCTGGGTGGGGCTACACACCTGTGGTGCATGAGCAATCAAGGCCCACAGGATAAACCAGACATTACTTAATGCACCTCTATGTCTGTCTGGCTGTGTTTCTTAGGGGTCTGTACATCGGACGTTGCCACAGTCGACCGATAAGTGTCACTCATGTGGGAAGCGTGTCTACGCAGTGGAGAGGATCTGCACGGAAGGCCTCTACTTTCACAGGGACTGCTTTCGCTGCAAGACCTGCAGTTCACCGCTGCCTCAGGGGGCGCATGTGTTTGACTCTGAACAGGGTATGTAGTGCTTTACAAGACAGCATTGAGTGACAAATACAATTAACAAAGGCTGCAAGAACTATTACTGAAAAATGTGTGTGCACCTACAGGAAAACTTTATTGCAAAGCACATTTTGTACAACATAAAAATGGGACACATCTGCGAAGAAGCTTTAACGAGCACAGAGTAAGTAATTTACACCGTCAGTTTATTTTTTGTATTTAATTGTATTCCAAATCTGCACATATAGCACATATATAGTACAATGAATTTCACTTGGGCCTTCCTGTGCACAGAACAACAGAAAGCAGTGACTAGAATACACCATCTAGTATACTCTAGTATAATCCCATATCTTCCTTCCCCTTCCTGTTTCATCAGATTTCTTGCGCTCGCCGGGACTCTGAGGAGCCCACATCCCATAATGGCAGTAAAGAGAGGCCCCCACACAGCACTACAGATGACAGGCAGAGCCCCTCACCACCAGGTACCCTCACCTCACTGCTCAGGAAGGGCCTGAGCTGGCCCCTTAGTTTGACCCGTGCCATTTGCGGGGCCCCTAGCCAACTAAGCGCCTGGCTGTGCCACTGCGCACAGGCCCTAGGCGTCCACCTCAGGACCAACGGCAAGGACTATACATTCCTCTATGAGCTTCTGAGTGTGGGGCTGCCCATGCTGCTGGTGTTGCAAGAGGTGCTCTTGCAGATGTACACAGAAGCCGTGCCCACCGTGGCCCTGTCTTTACAGCCTGTGTTGCTGTGGCTTGAGGAGAATGTTGGTCTCACGTTCACCTAGATGCTCTTCTGACCTCCTCCTCACGGCTCATCCCCCTCTACTAACACAACGATCACAAGTGCAATTAGGTCTGCTTCACGAACCATGTGATGGCAGACATTTTTTTGATTTTATGCACAAAAGCACCTTCTCATAGTAACAGCAATATCATGTTTTTATATTTAGTTCTCTGTGGGACCAAAGAATATACACTGTCAGTCGCCGTGGCAGCTGGAGTTGAAGGCGTTTCATATATCTTCAGATTTATTAATGGTCAGCCAGGGAATTTGGAGGGACTTTTTAGTTTCAATGGAGGCTGTTCAGACCATAGGGCACAATAGGTCTGTAATGCTGAATAATGTGGCTTTGAAATGTTGCTCTAGAGCTTATAAAACGTTCCTATCTTTTAACGTGTTCTATGGGACTTCTATTAAGCACTTTAGGGTTACTCCCTGACTGGAGTAACATAGTTGAGGAGTAGATAATGGACATTTGAACCTTTCTGTGGTGGATAGGAATACAAATTTGTGTTCTCCAGATTTTATGTGTTTGTAAATTGTCGAATCAACTGATAAAAATGTTTTATTGCAGTTTTTCATCACCCACATTTGTATGTTTTTTTGTATTTATTTTTGTACAACATTTTGTATTAGTTTTGTAACTTTGCTGCCATCTGCTGTTCACCTCAAGTAGAACAAACGTTAAAGAAGCACTATGCAACTCGTTTATCAAAAATAACCTTAACCATGCAGGTTGAGAGTCGTTCTGATCGTTCTACAACACTTTCTGGGTTGTTTGGTGGGTGTTTCATCTCCCCCTGTTGGGTCCCCGCGGAAAAACAGAACATGCAACTTCATGTGGCCGTCCCGGCCACTTACGGATGTGACGCAGCGGAAGTATCCAATCGCGCCTCGAAAATGTAGTCAGATTGTAGTTTCACTGCTTTACGGTAGACCTGGGCGGGGGTGCCAAACATGGGTCCGGCTGAATATAAAGAGTCAGTTGCAAGGCAATTCTGGATCAATCGACAAATCCACTATGGATCCATCAAGACCCAAGAGGGGAAGGTCGGAGGAATCGAAGAATAAGAGAAAGGATTATGATAAACAAAGAAACCAGACACGAGTGAACATAGGGCGAGCTTATGCGGAATGGCGTCAACTGAGAGACTCGGAAGAATGCAAAACGGACGCCGACTTGGCTGTCTTGCTGCTGAAATTGTAAGTAGCCTACCCTTGGGTGAACTTCGTTTTCGTAATGTGGTTTGAGAGTCTGTTGAACAATGTGTTTTGCTCGACCGTTTTATTGTGAGCCCTGTATGTGTTTAGCTTGGTTGCTTCATGGCTAGCTTGCTAGCTAGTGAGGGTTTATCCTAGCAGTGACTTGCTACCACACATGTTTGTTTGCGGTCCGAATCCAGGTTCTCGTTGTGTATTACTATTTATTTATCGAAGTGGGGGGTGGGGGGCGTTGTCAATGAGTTTTTACGACAGTGTTGTAGGCCTATTCCGAAGCTGCAGGGGGAGCTCTATAGTGAGAAATGCGAGCCCAATTCCGGCGAAAACCCAGAAACAGCGGAGGAATAACCGAGTTGCATAGCGCACCTTTAAGTGGAGGATGAAAGACTTTTTTTATATCTGATATCAAAAGAACATTGTACTCATGCACCGGATAAATCATTTAAATGCTCATACATGATTAATGTAAACATGATATTTTAATTTATTAATATGCTGAATGTGATCTGATCATCTGAATGTCAGAATATAGCTGTATATATACAGCTGTATCAATACATGGTAACGATCTTCTATATCGGAGATTGTTACCATCCTCTTTATATACATGAACCCTATTGTGCTTTTTAAATGACAAAACTAATAAATACAGTGATTTTTATAGGAAAAGCTAAGACTGATACAGCTGATGCTTTTTTATTATTATTAATCGGCCTTTGACTCTCTCGGTGATCTAGTGGTACACGGCAAAGAAACAGGCTCACATAACTATTTTAATACATATAAAACAAAATAAGGACAGATACATGTATCAGTACATGAGTTATCATAGGTGGATAAGATTATGGCATTATGATATGACTTATATTTTACTTTTCTTATTTTGTATTTGTTTTGTTCTTTGTTCCATTATGTTTTTTCTTTTTCTTTTTTTCCTTTCATCTTTCTCTCCAAATTCACCTGAAGCCTGTTATGACATTTGTGTTGTGGACCCTTCTGGATCATTAAGGGAAATTACAAAATGCAGGTGATTGCCTGCATGTGTTGTTGATGCTGTGGTGTGGCTGCACCTGGATATTTAATACATTTTGTTTTGTCTGAACCATATTGTCTAACATGTTGTGTGTTACACTAAAAATAAATAAAGGTTTGAAGTGTTGACAGGCATATTGGGGTTTTGCAGGCAAAGTATGCATGCCTAATAAATGGCTCCAATGCTTTTCATGGGTCTACCACCAGGAGGGAGTCCTGCCTCTATAATTACATTGGTTGGTTTTCTGTGCATGGTTTACACTCAGTGAAAGTGTTCTTGTCTGTAAAATGGACCCTTTTCACAGGTCGTCAATAGTAAGGTAAAGTAGCTTCCTGTTCCTGTAATTTTAACATTAGGTTTTATTTATGTTTGTTGCAGCACCAGCGTGGTCAATGTATATTTACTGGACTAGTTGTGTCTAGACTCTATACTGGTGCACTGCCATACCTAAATCAAACGGACCCATAATTAATGTTAATTAATGTTATGAGCTAGTGAGAAATCCTTGTAGTTCCCTAAATAAAATGTGAAACAATTCAGTCAATGTATACATCATTATATTTGTTCCCAGGTATATACGCAGTGTAACTGTTCCCTGGGGCCTATGGTGCTGCAATGGGTGTCGATGTGTAGCCTCGCAAGACCATCCAGATATTCATGTTTGCATTTTGCAAATGGAATGTGAACTTGTGAGATTGGGATGGTCTCGCGAGGCTAGGTCAACATGCCTTCTCTCTTCTAGCTGAAGATGATGACTATAAAGAAGAGTGCCCCCTACAGCTGCTGCCTCCTGAGTTAACCTTTCTCAACATTATTCTGTGTATTGTTCATTCAGAATTAAGAGAACTTGTCTAAAACAATCTGACATTTAAAAGGTCTTCATATTAATAATGGGACATTTTGAAAATTGACTTTTTGCATGTATATGGTGGGGAAGTAGATTTTAAGCCAAATATGCAAAATGGGTTAAGTATTGCTTTAAGCAATAGGCCCTATTCACTTTGGACACGTTTACATTGGAAGGCTCAAGTGAACAAAGTGGTTTTCTGAAATGTTAGAGCAGTGTTAACAACCATACACACAACGTAGTATATGATCAAAACCACATTAGGGCCACTTCCTGTGGTCTTAAATCAGACACATATTTGATCTTTGGCAAACAATAATAATTAGGCTAAGCAATAAGACCTGTAAAAATGAACTTGATGGGAACCGCGAGAACTGTAGAAATGTGTCTCTTCATACTTTAAACAATGATAAACCTTGATAAACAATGCGCGCACACACACAAAAAAAAATAAATCTACTGGAATTTCTCTGCCTCCTCTGAAAGCCTTTCTTAAAGCAAAATGTGTTTTTTCTGTTGCATAGGAATCCAGGAATGCAATAGAAAAGCTATGCTTCTGTTGACAAAAATGTTTCTTTCTAAATAGTTTGATGCAAAATAACCTTTTAGCAATGCTAGTAAATCATCCTTCCTCATCTGAGTTAAGAGTCCTTGACTTGGTAATGGAAGTTCACATTCAGTTGGAAAATTCTCTTCACACTAAATACTGATGTGGAACCTCAGTATTGTGTCTCATATATATAGTTAATGATAATTTTCATGTTCTATTCTATCTTTTGACACCTGAACCATCCCTATAATGACAACCCCTTCACTCCGTTGTTCTAGTGAGCCGCTATGCTTTAACGTGTCACTACTTCAAAGCCATGGTTTCACTGTCATTAGTCCAGTTTTTTTTCAGGACCTCTTCTGTTATAATGTAACTTTAATAAGTGGGCAAGAGCATATTCCATAGTAGTGGTTTGTTGTTTGAATCAATTGTTACATATACTTCCATCATCCATTTGTTTATTAGCCTAAATGAAAACTGTTTCAGCTTTCATAGCTTGTTAATGGTATGAGCAAAATGTGTGTTATGCAACAACAAAAAATGTGCTGTCCAGTCACTGTCATTCAAGGTTAGCATTCAGGCAAACAAAACGTTTGCCTCATCAATTATTAGATTTGTCCCTCGATCTATTGAGCAAAATCTTCTTCACCATGATGGATGCCTTAAGAAAAATTAAATGTGTACAGCTTCACTATTTAAGACACCTACTATGTATATTCTCAATCGAAAAAATTAGCTAAAAAATGTTGCCTATACGGAATAGCAATTCAAACAAAAAGGCTTATTTAAATAAAAAGGCCTTTTTAGTGTCATCAATAAGTGAGAGATACAATGTTGAGATTCTCTGTGGCAGACTGCTTGAACAGCCCTCATTCTGCATGTTCCACAAAATGTCATTGTGACCACTGAAAAAGTGTCTGCATGTGTGAGGATTTCTTCTAACATACACTCTAACATATCCTGCAGCTGCCCATAATGTTGACTAACTGATAGCTGATCATTATTGTGATAGCCAGTGTGTGGTGAACATTTTTTACATGTCTATCTTGTATGATTTACTTGTTCTGTTTTTAGTGCTCTACAATATCGTCTAAGCAGTTTCCACATTCTACAAATCCTTTCTACTATGTAATACAAACAACAAATACAATACAAATTTAAAGCTGCAAGCAGCAATGAACGGGCACTCGCCCCTTGCGCCTCGTCCCTTGTGCATGTTGTGGGGAGCAGGAGTCGCAATGTTGTTACTTGAAAATAGGAAAATAATATTTCCTGTGTGGAGTATGGCGATGGGGATGACACATTGGACATTCTGCACACATTCGATGAACTATGTGGCATTTAGGCTTCTCTTCCTGTTGCAAGTAGGTGGTGCTACATAAGCAATTTATAAATGCATCAATACATTTACTGGAAGTTGCCTGATATGGCTATAAATTGTCGTGTTAGAGTTATATATCACTCACTGTGTCCACTATGCGGTGCTAGAGAACATGTACTAATTATACATTATGTTGCTGTGTATATCAAGTGAAGACTACACCATGTAAATTTGATGTATATATCGAATGATGTTTGTCACAAGGCTTTCTTCCTGTTGCTAGTAGATGGCGCTATGACTATGACTCAATATTGGTATGTAGATGTCTTCATCTTCAGGCCTGCACTATTATCAAACACGTCAAGTTTGGGGCAGATTGGACAATGTACAGTTGAGTTATAACAAGGAAGCTGTGTCCACTATGTGGTGCTAGAGAACGCGCACTAGTAATTATACATAATATAATTAGTGCGTGTTGGTGTGTGTTCTCTAGCGTTTTATTTCATTTCAGTGAACCTGTAACCATGTGACTACAACCCTCGGGTCAGGAGGCATTATACCAAATTAATCGCAGCTGTGGGTGTGCCGTCAATCACTACACCTGTGTATATATGTGAGGAGCACCCACGCACTCCAATAGTATCCGTCTGCAGGCTGCAAGACAGGGGCGTGTCGTGTAGTGGGCGTGTCGTGTAGTGACGTCACTACACGACACGCCCACTACACGTCACTACACGACACGCCCACCACACGCACTTCTTAAAGGGATATGAGCCCAAAGTAGATACTAAACCGTTTTGAGCACTGTATTTGAATGTATTCAAAAGCGTACAAATATTATATTAAATCTAAAATAAATACAACGCATTTCATATTTTATATTCATTTTCAGATATATTAAATAAACCTGTATGTATGCATGACAGTTATAGCGTAAGGCTAATACATCAACTGGCTGATATGTGCTCAGTTAAGTGAATATGGCTCAGATATGGTTCTATGCATTTGTATCAGGGCATTCTGCACAGAAACTTGTTTGAGTTTATACAACACATTTCATATTTAATATTCATTTTCATATATTATATTAAATAAGGCCTCTATAAGTGGTCATAGACAACCATGTGCATGTACTGCACACTGCTTACAGCATATATACACCCTGTATGTATGCATGAGAGAGTCATAGTGTAAGGCTAATACATCAACTGACTGATATGTGCTCAGTTAAGTGGATAATATGGCTCAGATATGGTTCTATGCATTTGTATCAGGGCATTCTGCACAGAAACTTGCTTGAGTTTACAAAAAAACAGACATGTGATGAACTTTGAACTTGTTTTTTATTTGTTATGCTACAGTCGCCTGATAAATGCTTCAGAGGAGAGAGCTCTCTTCATGCTCCGAGCGAATTTGTGAAGGTTCACTGTTGCCTCCTCTGATAAGTGCCCCACCAATTTGTCTTCTATCGCTTTCAGTTCACTGTCAAAACATTAAAGGTTTTCAATTAGATGTTGCAATATACTTCATTCATTACACATTGAAATATGCTTATCATCAATTCTTTACATATTGATCTTACCATGGTTCATACTGCGGCCCCCTCTTGAATATCGCTACAGCCTCTGGCACTGTCAGGCTTTGTTTGTCAGCCAAGGTGCTGACCGTCACCTAGACAGGATGATTGACATTTGTCAAATAAAAAAAAGAAAGTCACAACTGAATGTAGCCTTTAATTGTGTTGTGTGGAGTTTGATTTCACACCCTTATGACAGTCTTAGAGTGTAAGAGGCTCTGTAAGATCTGATATATATACACACACACACATACAACGAACGTGGTCTGAATTCTCTAAAAATTGTAATACACATCTGCATTGTTCCATTTCAAGGTTCTTTCATTTAGAAGTGTGAGATGTGAAAAGAAACCAGTATGTACAATATTAAACGCAGTGTAAATATTAATAATATTATGTAAATAAAACAATCATGTCATACTTCGGGCAAAAGCACATCAAAGATGAAGGCAACCCAATCTGTCAGCTGTCTTGCTCTTGGCGTTTCCCTGATGACCAAGAACAAGAATGAGACAACTTGGTCAAGCTGGTCATCCTCGAAATAAAGGCTTCAGGGTGGCGGCAGAGGCAGAGGAGGCTGCTGTGGCTTCAGGGGCTCGGGCGGCAGCAGAGGCAGAGGAGGCTGCTGTGGCTTCAGGGGCTCGGGCGGCAGCAGAGGCAGAGGAGGTCGCTGTGGCTACAGGGGCTCGGGTGGCAGCAGAGGAGGTCGCTGTGGCTAAAGGGGCTCGGGCAGCAGCAGAGGCAGAGGAGGTCGCTGTGGCTAAAGGGGCTCGGGTGGCGGCAGAGGCCACTGAGGCTTCAGGGGCAGAGGCAGAGGAGGATGGAGACCCACTGGAAGCTGCAGAAGGAGGGGAGACTGCAGAGACAGAGGAGGCTGCAGTATTGATGGAGGACAAAAAAACATTTCAACTGAAAACTGAGAAATAGTTACATGTAAATGTTAATATGAAAAATATCTAAACAAGAATACCTAAAGTACTGCAGGTTTGAACATGGGCCAAGAAAAGACTCTTCCTTGTGACCGTGCGGCCACAATAGCAGCAGTGGTGATGTGCCGTTTTAGCACAGCCTTGCAGGCACTTGTACATTTTATAACCTGCAAACAAACAGAAATTACATCAATTTGTGCTTAAATGAAATTCTTTTATGACGTTCACCAATACAGTTTGTCAACTCCGGTCCTCGGGGACCACTGCCCTGCATGTTTTACACCTTTCCTGCTCCAACTCACCTGGTTCAAATAAGTGGCTCATTATCAGGCTACTGCAGAGCTTGATGACAAGCTAATCATCTGAATCAGGTGTGGTGGAAGAGGGAAACATCTAACATGGGGCAGTGGTCCCCGAGGAGTTGAAAAACACTGCACCAGCACATAATTCATGCACACATTGGTATAAACTCCTCGCCTTAAACAAATAACAAATTGACATTTCACAACACCTGCATGGCCTTCTCTAGATTTCAAAATTAAAACATACCTCCATGTCGAACAGCTGCCCTTTCATGGGTGTGCATGTGCATAAACATTTTTGCATACTCTCCTGGAGACAAATAACACATGTGTTTTTGTTCTCTGTGAACCGGAAGCAGCTTATTGCCATCCGCAAGGATGGCTGGATGGAGCTGAAAGCAAACATAAGTTGTTGTTTTAAAAAAAAAATGTGTGCACAGAACTCAGTTTCATCAAAAACATAAGGGTCATGTGACCCCCTGGTCCAGTATATGGCAAAATAATTTCTGTTACTGACAAGAAACCTGTTGTTGATGGCACATGAGTAGACCATCAGTAGAAACCCATACACATGGCTTCCATTGCACTGCATTAGTTAATTTCTTTATACATCATATTTAGTATGCTGGTAGAGTGACTTTTTATGGCCTGTTAATCTGTTCAGGGTGATGTCCATTCATTAAGAAACTTTGACCTTTGTGATTGTAGGTAGGCTACGTGTTTGACTGCAAATTTGAAGAACAACTTCAACCAAACAAATGGTACAACACAAAAGCTTGTGGACAAGCTCTCCATTATACTGACATGGCGTGTTCATGTCAGCGTCGAGCTAGTAATAATAATCAAAATTACCGGTATGATGCCATCATCATCATCATGCTGGCTAACGTTACGTTACGTTACAACAGCCATAATTCCTAGCTTAGATTTATCTACTTGGCTCAACCTTTTAGGATCGTTTAGAATAGAAACGTATATATGTACACTACATGTCACTTATCAAACAGGAAAATAATATAATAATACAACTATATGCGGCAAATGTATAAGTGTTTTACATTTATTAAATACAATATATTGACACTTACTGTCTGGGTAATGTTGAGAGGCACCGGCGGGTCTCATACATTTAACATCTCGCGTGGTTCAACGTGATTTCCCTTTCACGGGCGTGTCGTGTAGTAGGCGTGTCGTGTAGTGACATCACTACACGACACGCCTACTACACGACACGCCCCTCTCTTGCAGGCCGCAGACAGACCCGTCTCACGCACTCTCCCTCTTTCTATCCTCCTGGTGGTCGGTAACGGCTGTGTGTGAGTATTCATTCACTGATTCCTCACGGCGTTCGTGCCTGTTGTTGGGCTGCCTTGCATTTGGCACCCCTTTGGCGTGCCGTGGATTTTGTCTGTTTATTGCAGAAAAAAGAGAAGAGCTTGTCACAGAACGCTGCAGTACTGTGGGTTTGGCGTCTAGTAGTGATGGCTCGTTCGCGAACGAATCAGTTCGAACGAACGACTCTTTAAAGTGAACGAACTGACCTCGTTCGCCGCTATCGTTCGACTCGTTCGTCGTCGTTCGTCTCCTTCGCTGAGTCTCTGACGCGCACCGTGGTAAAGTTGGTTTTATATTGGACGTTGGATATTCGACACATTCCAAAAATCTATTTAGCACTGGCTACGAGGGACGAATTTGTGTCAAACCAACGTTGATATGTTCATACAAGGCCTGCCTACATGATACAAAGCTTCTTTTGTCAATTTTTTTTTAAATGTTGATGAATGTTTTAAATCTATTATGCGGCTTCAGTTTTTGAATTACCCATGTAAAATCACATAGGGTGAACCAGGCTACCTGTCCTACACATGATACAAAGCTTCTTTTCTCCAAAAAACACGCTTTGATTTTATACCATTTTTTTAATGTTAAATGCTATAAATCTATTATACGGCCTGACCTTTTGACCTACCCATGTCAAAACACATGTGTTGAACTCAGCTAACTGTCCTACACATGATACAAAGCTTATTTTCTCAAAAAACCCACCCTTTGATTTCATAAATATTTTTAATGTAAAAAAGGCTATAAATCTATTATGCGACTTGACCTTTTGACCTACCCATGTCAAAACACATCTGGTGAACCCAACTAACTGTCCTACACATGATTCAAAGCTTATTTTCGCAAAAAACCCACCCTTTGATTTTATAAATATTTTTAATGTAAAAAAGGCTATAAATCTATTATGCGACTTGACCTTTTGACCTACCCATGTCAAAACACATCTGGTGAACCCAACTAACTGTCCTACACATGATACAAAGCTTATTTTCTCAAAAAACCCACCCTTTGATTTTATAAATATTTTTTACTCTAAAAAAAGGCTATAAATGTATTATGCGACTTGACCTTTTGACCTACCCATGTCAAAACACATCTGGTGAACCCAGCTAACTGTCCTACACATGATACAAAGCTTATTTTCTCAAAAAACCCACCCTTTTATTTTATAAATATTTTTTACTCTAAAAAAAGGCTATGAATCTATTATGCGACTTGACCTTTTGACCTACCCATGTCAAAATACATCTGGTGAACCCAGCTAACTGTCCTACACATGATACAAAGCTTATTTTCTCAAAAAACCCACCCTTTGATTTTATAAATATTTTTTACTCTAAAAAAAGGCTATAAATCTATTATGCGACTTGACCTTTTGACCTACCCATGTCAAAATACATCTGGTGAACCCAGCTAACTGTCCTACACATGATACAAAGCTTATTTTCTCAAAAAACCCACCCTTTGATTTTATAAATATTTTTTACTCTAAAAAAAGGCTATAAATGTATTATGCGACTTGACCTTTTGACCTACCCATGTCAAAACACATCTGGTGAACCCAGCTAACTGTCCTACACATGATACAAAGCTTATTTTCTCAAAAAACCCACCCTTTGATTTTATAAATATTTTTAATGTAAAAAAGGCTATAAATCTATTATGCGACTTGACCTTTTGACCTACCCATGTCAAAACACATCTGGTGAACCCAACTAACTGTCCTACACATGATACAAAGCTTATTTTCTCAAAAAACCCACCCTTTGATTTTATAAATATTTTTTACTCTAAAAAAAGGCTATAAATGTATTATGCGACTTGACCTTTTGACCTACCCATGTCAAAACACATCTGGTGAACCCAGCTAACTGTCCTACACATGATACAAAGCTTATTTTCTCAAAAAACCCACGCTTTTATTTTATAAATATTTTTTACTCTAAAAAAAGGCTATGAATCTATTATGCGACTTGACCTTTTGACCTACCCATGTCAAAATACATCTGGTGAACCCAGCTAACTGTCCTACACATGATACAAAGCTTATTTTCTCAAAAAACCCACCCTTTGATTTTATAAATATTTTTTACTCTAAAAAAAGGCTATAAATCTATTATGCGACTTGACCTTTTGACCTACCCATGTCAAAATACATCTGGTGAACCCAGCTAACTGTCCTACACATGATACAAAGCTTATTTTCTCAAAAAACCCACCCTTTGATTTTATAAATATTTTTTACTCTAAAAAAAGGCTATAAATGTATTATGCGACTTGACCTTTTGACCTACCCATGTCAAAACACATCTGGTGAACCCAGCTAACTGTCCTACACATGATACAAAGCTTATTTTCTCAAAAAACCCACCCTTTGATTTTATAAATATTTTTAACTCTAAAAAAAGGCTATAAATGTATTATGCGACTTGACCTTTTGACCTACCCATGTCAAAACACACCTGGTGAACCCAACTAACTGTCCTACACATGATACAAAGCTTATTTTCGCAAAAAACCCACCCTTTGATTTTATAAATATTTTTTACTCTAAAAAAAGGCTATAAATCTATTATGCGACTTGACCTTTTGACCTACCCATGTCAAAACACATCTGGTGAACCCAGCTAACTGTCCTACACATGATACAAAGCTTATTTTCTCAAAAAACCCACTGATCGATTTTACGTATTTTTTTAATGTAAAAAGAAATGATCAAAATGATTTAAATCTATTATGCGGCTTGACCTTTTGACCTACCCATGTCAAAACACATCTGGTGAACTCAGCTAACTGTTGCACACGTAACACAAAGCTTCTCTGCGTGAGAAAATGCAAATACTCTGATTTTTAAAATGTTCCTCATCATCGGTAACCTACGGAAGGTCATTGCATTCACAATGAAAAAAAATAAATCATGTTATCTCATAATTATGAGATAATTATTGATAGTATCTCATAATTATGACATACTATTTCATAATTACGAGATAGTATCTCATAATTATGAGATAGTATCTCATAATTACAAGATAGTATCTCATAATTATGACATATTATCTCGTAATTATGAGATAATTATCTCATAATTACGAGATAGTATCTCATAATTATGAGATAATTATCTCATAATTATGAGATAACATGATTTTTTTTTTTTTCATTGTGAATGCAATGACCTTCCGTAGGTTACCGATGATGAGGAACATTTTAAAAATCAGAGTATTTGCATTTTCTCACGCAGAGAAGCTTTGTGTTACGTGTGCAACAGTTAGCTGAGTTCACCAGATGTGTTTTGACATGGGTAGGTCAAAAGGTCAAGTCGCATAATAGATTTATAGCCTTTTTTTACATTAAAAATATTTATAAAATCAAAGGGTGGGTTTTTTGCGAAAATAAGCTTTGTATCATGTGTAGGACAGTTAGTTGGGTTCACCAGATGTGTTTTGACATGGGTAGGTCAAAAGGTCAAGCCGCATAATGGATTTAAAGCATTTCGAGCAATTCTTTTTACATTAAAAATATTTAGAAAATCAAAGGGTGGGTTTTTTGAGAAAAGAAGCTTTGTATCATGTGTAGGACAGTTAGCTGAGTTCAACACATGTGTTTTGACATGGGTAGGTCAAAAGGTCAGGCCGTATAATAGATTTATAGCATTTAACATTAAAAAAAATGGTATAAAATCAAAGCGTGTTTTTTTGAGAACAGAAGCTTTGTATCATGTGTGGGACAGGTAGCCTGGTTCACCCTATGTGATTTTACATGGGTAATTCAAAAACTGAAGCCGCATAATAGATTTAAAACATTCATCAACATTTAAAAAAAAATTGACAAAAGAAGCTTTGTATCATGTAGGCAGGCCTTGTATGAACATATCAACGTTGGTTTGACACAAATTCGTCCCTCGTAGCCAGTGCTAAATAGATTTTTCGAATGTGTCGAATATCCAACGTCCAATATAAAACCAACTTTACCACGGTCTGACGCGCTGCTGATTCGCGGCGCTGATTCGCGAGTCGTTCCCTGACTGTGATTGACTCGAGGACTGAGACGTCACGACTCACGAGAGCCAGCCAATCGTATTTAAATATCAGTGAAATGGTAAATGCATGCTGTCTTTGTATTTTCTGTGTCATGCCAGATTAATAATATATTTGAATGTCTCGTCAATGTCTCGTTGCACGCGACCCGGCCGGGACCCCCACCTTGGTGGATCTTGATCTTGAGTGGGGGTGGCCAATGGCCATCTTCACAATAGTAAATAAAAAAAATATGCCCAGAATAAACACAACTGTACATCATTAACTTTAAAACTCATCATTGCTAAATCAAGTCTATTATCTTGCTGATATATTAAACATCCAATAATCTACTATGCCCCCCCTCCGCATCCCGCTGCGTTTGGTTTGTCTAACTTTTCCTTGAATTGGGGGAATGGGGCATTTTGATCCTGACATGTCATTATGCATACATTAAATAAATCTGTTGAACTCAAATTAAATACATATGTTAACATATTCAACCAGACACAATGTTGTATTTGCTATTATTCACACATTTATTAACACCATCAACCCCCCTCCCCCAGTTGGTTTGTCGGAGTTGAACTGTAACTTGATCTCTGAATGGTAACTTAACTGCATTCGTGATTCGTTTGAATGTTGTGAACGAGGGAGGAGCCGAGTCGGTCACACTCGGCTGGCATTCGCGAACGATTCGCCGTTCGCGAATGAGAACGAGGGGCGGAGGGAGGAGCTGAGTCTGAACGACTGAACGAGTGAATGATTCACCGCTACCGGAAACACGACTGAACGAACGAACGACTCTTTATGGCGAACTGAACGACGCGAACTGATTCGCGCAAACGAATCATGAAATCCATCGCTAGCGTCTAGAGAAGGCTCGCTCGCTGGCTTGGTGAGTATCTAAGGAGCTGCGCTCACCTGCTGTTGGTGAGCTCTCGCCACCTTTCGTTTTGGGGTGGTATTACATTCAGCGTCCCTCCGGCTGGTGCGCCGCAGGTGTTCTGGAGTGGTATTGTACCCAGGCTGACAATGATCTTGAATGTAAACTTGAGTGTTTTGTTGTTCTCTTCTATGAAAAACAATGGGATAAATTGGCTTAGCACAATTGTTCATACTTGGATCTAGTGTGAATGCACTTTCCCTACCCAGAAAGGATGGCGTCTCCAGATGGCAGCAAGGACTACAGTGGTCCTGACGAGGGCATGTCACCTGGCCAAAAGCCAGTTCCCCTGAGTTCAGGCGCTCCATCTGGCGGGAAAAAGGCCTGCAAGAAGCGGAAGTCGACTGAGCCAGACTGCTTCAATGATCCGAGGGTGGATCTTATGCAACAGCAGTTGGGAGAAATGCGTAAGACCATTGAATATATATGGCTGCAAATCAGCACCGCCTCTTAGATCTACCACGCCAGACCCCTCTGGGGGTGCCCCCCATCCTGATGCTGTATCTATCTCTGCCTCAAATAACTTGGATAAGACCAACAGGTCTGGCTGTGGCTCCGTTAGGCAGCTGGATGTCTATGGTGATGACGATGAGTTTGACACCAACTCCCAAATGGACAAGGGTTGTCCTGAGTCCAGTGATTTATCGACTGGATCTCTGCTCGTACAGGCAGCAGCAGCTGCTGGGCTTCCTCCACCGTCGTCGCCACCAAAGGCCTCTGCACTGGACCGGGATCCGGGGAGCCAAAGGCAGGCCTCTGTTGCCAGTGTATCCGGATTTTGTTACATGTTTGCAGAAGTCTTGGGCTCATCCAAAAGCGGCGACTTCAGCCCGCTCTGCACTTAGCATCCTGGAGGGTGCTGCAGAGCATGGCCTGGATGGGGTGTCAAAGGTGGGCAAGACCTTTGCATTGTTGGCAGGGGCTCTGCCTACGAGCAATAGGGTTACTCGCTGTTTGGTTGAGCCAGTCTGGATTGTCTGATGTGGATAAGGCTGCTGTCCTGGAGGCTGCTATTACCCCTGGAGACGTGTTCGGGCCGAAGGCAGAGGCTGCGTTGGATGAGGCCCAGAAGGTCAGGCTGCGCACACAGTCCATTCACCAGCCTGGGCAGTCTAGGCCTGGGCCATCTAAACCTGCTGCTCAGGGTCCTCTGGAGAGGCATAGAAACCCCCAGCGGACTCGTCCCATGGAACAGGGCTCCTCCCGGGGTTTTGGACGGCTGCGGCAGGGGATTCCCCAACATCAGGGGCAGGTCCAGCAAAGGCACAGACGTGGGTATAGGGCAGCAGAGCCCCGCCAGCGCTCCTGACGGTGCGCATCCACTGGAGCTAGCTTTTTCCATCACCCAGCTAAACGCTTGGCTCCAGTGCACGTCTTGTCCATGGGTGACGAGTACTCTGGAGTTCGGGTACTGCCTGCAGTTCAGGGTCTATCCCCCTCGCTTTTGGGGGATTTTGGAAACACCGGTGAAGGACGTAACTCAATCAGCTATTATGGCCAACGAGATCTCTACCTTGTTGGGGAAGGGTGCAATACAGCCTCTGTCCCCAGAGGAAGCAAGACGGGGGTATTATTCCCCGTACTTCCTTGTCCCCAAGCGGACTGGGGGGTTCCGCCCCATTCTAGATCTGAGGCAACTAAACAAACACCTAAAGGTGCTCCCTTTCAGGATGCTCAGGTTGGGAGAATTGTTTCAAGCCATAAGGCCGGGCGATTGGTTCACAACAGTGGACCTTCGTGATGCCTATTTTCATATCCCAATCAGTCGAGATCACAGGAAGTTCCTCAGGTTCTCCTTTCGAGGCAGGGCCTTCGAGTACAAGGTCCTTCCCTTTGGTCTGTCCCTTTCACCATGAACTTTCACAAAGTGCATGGATGCTGCTCTTGTTCCACTGAGACAGAAAGGCATCAGAGTGCTCAATTATCTAGACGACTGGCTGGTATGTGCTTCATCCGAAGTCCTAGCGCAAAGCCACACAGAGGCAGTGTTGGCGCATTTAGTTGCACTCGGGCTGCAGGTGAATGCAGAAAAGAGCTGCCTAGCCCCAGCCAGGTCAGTCGAGTATCTGGGCCTTACTCTGGACTCCAGCGCCATGAAGGCCTACCTGACACTGAAGAGAAGGAGGGCAATCAGGGAGTGCATCATCAAATGTGTTTCCCGCAGATCAGTGTCGGTAAAGCAGTGGCAGAGGATGTTGGGCCTCTTTGCAGCAGCTGCCCAGGTTGTGTTGTTGGGCCTCCTGCACACGCGCCCGCTCCAGCGTTGGTTTGTACACCAGGATGTGTGTCTACCCAGAGACAAGGGGAGGATGCTTACCCTGTCGGAGGAAGGTGTCAGAGTCCTCAGGTGGTGGAGCCGGTCACAGGCTGTCCGAGACGGTGTTCCTCTGGGCCAAGATGGCAGCAAGGTCACCATAACAACCGATGCCTCCCTATTAGGCTGGGGCGCAGTCTGGGAGGGCAGGACTGCTCGGGGGCACTGGGGCACAGCGCAGCAGGGGTGGCATATAAACTACCTGGAGATGGAAGCGGTTCGCTTGGCCCTGGTGGCTTATATCAACCGCCAAGGGGGTTGAGGTCGCCGTCCCTGCATGCAAGGGTGCGCCAGCTGCTCCTGTGGACTCAGTCCAAGAAGGTGGTCCTGAGAGCTTTTTATCTACCAGGGCCTCAGAATGTAGCAGCGGACCTGCTGTCACGGAGAGGCCCTCACCCTGGCGAGTGGAGACTGCACCCACAGATAGTAGACCAGATTTGTTGTCGCTTTGGTCGGGCACTAGTGGACCTTTTTGCCACATCAGAGAACACCCACTGTCCTCTGTGGTCATCAATGCATGGCCCACCAGGACCCCTAGGAACAGATGCCATGAGCCTGTCATGGCCTCAGGTGAAGCTTTATGCATTCCCACCACTCCCTCTCCTGCCGGTTTTCCTCAGGAGGGTGAGGTTTCTGCATGCGCAGGTGCTCTTGGTGGCACCCAACTGGCCACAGAGGCCATGGGTGGCAAACATCTGCGAGATGCTGGACGGTCGCCCATGGCGTCTCCCGGTCAGACTGGACCTGTTATCCCAGGTGCAGGGCAAAATATGGCACCCAAATCCCCAGGTCCTGAACCTGTATGGCCCTTGAACAGCAACATCTGACATCCCTTGGCCTGAAGGGAGGGGTCGTGGAGACTTTGCAAGCTTCGCTGGCCCCCTCCACTCAACTGCAGTACAAGAGTAAGTGGAGAGTGTTTAGGGACTGGTGTCATGCAAAGAACAAAGACCCCTTGACTTGCCACATCTCAGTCATCCTCTCCTTCCTCCAGCACCTTTTTGTGCTGGGTCGGGCTGAATCCACTATCGGGTTATCTTGCTGCAGTCTCGACGGTGCATGATAAGTTTGAGGGTTTTTCCCCTGGTGCGCATCCCCTGGCTTCACAATTCTTGCGAGGGGTGAGACAGACGTCCACCCCAGAAGCATCTACTACCCCCATGGGATCTCCAGGTGGTTCTTGGAGCTCTTTGCCTTCCCCCTTTTGAGCCTCTGTCGAGCATTGACCTTCGTCTTCTGTGTTGGAAGACTGTTTTTCGCCTCGGCAAAACAGGTGAGTGAGTTGACTGCCCTCTCCGTAGGTGTGGCATGTCTCAGGTTCGGGAACAGGATGGTCCAGCTTTTGCCAAATCCAGCTTTTCAGCCTAAGGTTCTGCCTAAAAATTTAGTCTCCAAGCCTCTGGTTCTTGAAGCCTTCCATCCACCACCACATACTTCCACAGAGGCTGAGAAGCTTCACAACTTGTGCCCGGTGAGGGCCCTCCGTACTTCAGACAGCCTTTTTGTGTCTTATGGAGGGACCACATTGGGCAGGGCTGTTTCAAAACAACGTCTAGCCCATTGGATAGTGGATCTCATAGCCCTTGTGTATGAGCATGCAGGGATGGATCCCCCTCCAAGACTGGTAGCGCACTCCACAAGGGGAATTGCCACTACATGGGCTCTGTTGAGGGGCGCACCCTTGGAAGAGGTGTTGGCTGCAGCTGGTTGGTCTTCCTCATTGACGTTCACCCGGTTTTACCGTCTGAACATGGCTTCATCGGCTGTCCCCTCATCTGTCCTCGGGGCTGCAGCACGTAATTGAGTTTGTTGCTGGTCTTGTTTATAGTGTCACTTCCCTCCCTGGACGATTAAGTGACGTTGGGTCATGTGTTTTTGTTGACACCATTTACCAGAGAGACAGTTTTTTGTTTGCCATGCTTTATTCAATCAAGATAATAAAATGCTTGAACTCAGTTGATTGTGTTCAATGTTTTTTTCCTGAGATGTCATCTGAATGACCTCCGTGTACATAACATACTGTATTTAAACTGCAGGTCTCCCTCTCCTCATGACTGATTTGGTATTCTGTTGTCACATGGTTACAGGTTCACTGAAATGAATTAAAACGAATGTTTACATATGTAAACACGGTTTTATGAATGAAAGTGAACCTGTAACCATACAAGGTCACTCGGCGATGAAGGTAGGCATCCTTCGCAGTCGATAGAAAGAGGGAGAGTGCGTGGGTGCTCCTCACATATATACACAGGTGTAGTGATTGACGGCGCACGCACAGCTGCAATTAATTTGGTATAATGCCTCCTGACCCGAGGGTTGTAGTCACATGGTTACAGGTTCACTTTCATTCATAAAACCGTGTTTACATACGTAAACATTCGATTTACTGACATCTTTGTATGCTTTTTGTATCTTTTTGTCTTTTACGGCTGCAGCATGGGGGAAAGCCCAAGCCAAATTTTCACTTTGTGGGACAATAAAGTTAATCTTGAATCTTGATGTATTGTATATCAAGTGACGACCACAAAATGTAAATTCAATTTTATTTGTATAGCGCCAATTCATAACAGAAGTTATCTCAGGGCACTTTTCAAATGGAGCAGGTCTAGACCAAACTCCTAATAACATTTACAGAGACCCAACAGTACCACCATGAGCAAGCACTTGGCACGGGGGCAAGGAAAAACTGCCTGTTAAAAGGCAGAAACCTTGGACAGACCCTTCGGCTCTAGGTGGGTGGTCATCTGCCTTGACCAGTTGGGGTGAGAGAGAGAGAGAGACAGAGAGCAACTACATCAATACACTAATGAACATGATGATGATGAAGACAGCAGCAATGATGGGGGACAGCGAGCAGCAACAACAGTAACTGTATATAACTGGTAACTGATATTAGCAATGGCAGTCAAGCAGGACCATGGAGGCTCCGCCAGGATCCATGAGAACCTGTGAGACGAGAAAACACAAGAACTCCGGGGAAGAAGTGTTTTAGTAACATGCATTAATGGGACATGAATGTGTGCACACACACACACACAGAGAGAGAGAGAGAGACTCAGTGCACCATGGGAAATCCCCCGATAGTCTAGGCCTATAGCAGCATAACTAAGGGATGGTTCAGGACTCACCTGATCCAGCCCTAACTATAAGCTTTATCAAAGAGGAACGTCTTAAGCCTACTCTTAAATGTGGAGAGGGTGTCTGCCTCCCGAACCACAACTGGAAGCTGGTTCCACTGAAGAGGAGCTTGGTAACTGAAGGCTCTGGCTCCTGTTCTACTTTTAGAAACTATAGGAACCACCAGTAGCCCTGCATTCAGAGAACGCAGTGTTCTAGTGGGGTAGTAGGGTACTATGAGCTCTTTGAGATATGAAGGGGCCTGCCCATGAAGAGCTTTATAGGTGAGGAGGAGGATTTTAAATTCTGTTCTAAATTTTACAGGGAGCCAATGCAGAGAAGCTAGTACAGGAGAGATGTGATCTCTTTTCCTAGAATAAATTTGATAAATAATAAATTTGATGTAAATCGAATTGTTTGTCACATAAGGCTTGCTTCTGGTTGCCAGTAGGTGGCGCTATGACTATGACTCAATATTGGCATGTAGATGTCTTCAGGCCTTCACTATTATCAAATACGCCAAGTTTGGGGCAGATTGGACAATATACAGTCAAGTTATAACAAGGAATCTGTGTCCACTATATTGGACACAGCTAGAGAACACACACTAATTATACATTATGTAGCTGTATATCAAGTGAAGACCACACAATGTAAATTTGATGTAAATCAAATGATGTTTGTCACATAAGGCTTGCTTCCTGTTGCCAGTAGGTGGGGCTATGACTATGACACAATATTGGCATGTAGATGTCTTCAGGCCTGCAATCTTATCAAAGACATAGAATTTGGGGCAGATTGGACAATGTACAGTCGAGTTATAACAGGTTCCTGTTTGATGGCAAAACATGCAAATTGTCTGCCTCGCCATGGCAACGGCGTTCCATGAAACATTATAAGTTTCGCAATTTAGCGTCACATTAGTCTGACAGTTATACCAACCAACTTTCAAATGATTCCGATAAATGCTCTAGGTCGGAGAAGTTTGAAAAAGTTCAAAAAGCCACACACAATTAAAAATGGCTGACTTCCATTTGGGCAGAGCTAATGAAAGCCAATGTGAAATATGTCCAAAATGATGAGAGCAACGTGCATACCAAATGTTGTGAATATTAGAGATACTCAATCCCGACTACGGCCTGCCACGCATTAGGGGGCGCTATGGAGCCCGCTGGCCACGCCCGAGCCCAATCATTTCAGAACTTTGCATACATCCCAAGGCCCTCAAAAATGCAATGCTGTGGGAGTAAAATAATAATAATTAAAGCTGCAAGCAGCGATTCACAGGCCCTCACCCCTTGCGCCTCGTCCTTTGATTACGTTGGGGGGAGCAGCAGTCGCAGCACATTGGACAATGAACAGTCGAGTTATAACAGCTTCCTGTGTCCACTATGTGGCGCAAGAAAACATGCACTAATTATACATTATGTTGCTGTGTATCAAGTGAAGACCACACAATGTACATTTGATGTAAATTGAATGAAGTTTGTCACATAAGTCTTGCTTCCTGTTGCCAGTAGGTGGCGCTATGACTGTGACTGAATATTGGCATGTAGATGTCTTCAGGCCTGCACTATTATTAAACATGTCAAGTTTGGGACAGATTGGACAATGTACAGTTGAGTTATAACAACTTCCTGTGTCCATGTGCGGTGCTAGAGAACACGCACTAATTATACATTATGTTGCTCTATATCAAGTGAAGACCACACAATGTAAATGTGATGTAAATCGGATGACTTTTGTCACATAAGGCTTGTTTCCTGTTGCCAGTAGGTGGTAGATGTAGATGTGTTCAGGCCTGGACTCTTATCAAGCATGAGAAATTTGGGGCAGAAATTTGGGGCACAACTTTGTGTTTTGCAAATTCACCGGCACGCCACATCCAGGGCGTTCCACGAAAACTCAAAAGCTTCTCAACTTAGCATTACAATGGTCTTTAGATGTCACCAACAGAATTTGAAGTCGCTCTGGTTAATTCTGTAGGAGGAGTTTGTTAAAGTGCAATGCCTGGAAAGTCGGAGCAGCAGTCGTGGTGTTGTAACTCGAGGAATGAACGAGTAAAATATTATTCCTTGTGTGAGTACGTGGTGATGGGGATGACACATTGGACATTCTGTATACAACAGTTTCATGGCGAAATGTGCAAATTCACTGTCCAGGGCGTTCCATGAAAACTCAAAAGCTTAGCAATTTAGCATCACAAAGGTATTTAGATGTCACCAACCAAATATGAAGTCGTGGTTAATTCTGTAGGAGGAGTTTGTTAAATTACCACGCCTGGAAATGGCAAAAACTGCACAAAAAGTTGGTCCTTGCACTTTCATGCGAGAGCCATAATAATAATAATAATAATAATAATAATAATAATAATTAAAGCTCCAAGGAGCGTTGGGCGGGACCTCGCCGAGTCCGTCGGGGCATGTCGTGGATAGTGTCGCGACAGGTTGGCGTCCGACGCGGTCCATGCAGTGTGCGGTAGACCGGGGCGTTCACAGGGAGACTCGGAGTAGCTAACATTAGGGTTAGGGAATGGCACAAACGGCATCACAGTTTGACATTCGATTCAACATGGCCAAATTTGACGCCACGCCACGGCCACGCCCTTTGACGTAGAGTCGCAAAGAGCACAATGTTTGTTCAGCACCATCTTTTGACTGTACTGACCAATTTTAAAGCAGAACAGATGAAATCACTGGGAGGAGTTAGTTCCCAAACATGGGAAAAAATACCACTGAATTCAAAATGGCCAAATTTGACGGCACGCCACGGCCACGCCCTTTGACGTAGACTCACAAATAGCACAACTTTTCTCAAGTTATATCTCCTGAGTGTACTGAAGGATTTTGAAGCCCAAGCGACAACTCCCCTGGGAGGAGTTTGTTGAAATACAACGGCAAAAAAGACGACATTATTGAATATGGCCGACTTTGACAGCACCCCACGGCCACGCCCTTCGATGTAGAGTCGCAAATAGCACAAATTATCTCAAGTTCCATCTCTTGAACGTATAAAATAAAAAAGTGAAGCCCAGTCGACATATCCACTGGGAGGAGTTTGTTCAAATACGCGGCGAAAATTGAAAAATGACAAAAATAAAAAATAATATATCTGACTTCCGGTGGGTTTTGGGGTATGGGTCCAAGAGGCTTTTTTGTAGGTCTTGGACTGTTACACGTGCCTACCGAGTTTCATACATATCCGTGAAAAGTGGTGTCGGGGCTGTTTTTTTTATTCCCTGTAGGGGGCGCTACAACCACGACAAACATGATTTTTGGTACGTGTGCTCGGGGCAGCAGTCTACACGTGTCCTGTGAATTTCATATTCATAACTATTACGGTCTTTGTAGTGCCTACCGAGTTTCATACATATCCGTGAAAAGTGGTGTCGGGGCTGTTTTTTTTATTCCCTGTAGGGGGCGCAACAACCACGACAAACACGATTTTTGGAATGTGAGCTCCGGGCACTAGTCTACACATCTCCTGTGAATTTCATGTTCATAACTATTACGGTCTTTGTACAGTGATTTATGCTGACATTAGAGCGCCACCTAGTGGCGGAATTTTTTTCTCCTTTTAAGGAAAGCCTCAGGGAGCCATGGGCTATCATCGTACCAAGTTTCGTTTAAATCGCACTTGCCGATGTGGAAACTTCTTAATTTTAAAGAGCGCCACCTAGTGGTGATGGTCTGAAAATTTGGACGATGCTTATTGGAGGTATAAGGAACTATTGACCAAAGTTTGGTGTCGAACGTACATACCGGAGTAGAGAAATTGTCCACTTGCATTTTTGACGTAAAATTTACATAAATTAAAATATTTATAGCGCGCTTATTTTTTGAAATATCGAAATACTTCCAATTACTTTTGTTCATGGGACAGTCTGGAGATGTTACATATGAAGTTTCCTGCGAATCGGATACAAGCGTACAGCCAAGGGGGGTCGCTCCACGCGTGAACTATACATACCCCTCCTTTTGCTTCATAGATAAATACCTAAAGCTAAACAAATAAAGTGAGTTAAAAGCGATCCTGAGTCGGCGGCCTTCTTCCTCAACGAACACATCACAGCTCGGGCCCTAATAATAATTCTTTGAAATACAATAGGTCCTTGCACCATTTGGTGCTCGAGCCCTAATAATAATAATAATAATTCTTTGAAATACAATAGGGGGTATTGCACAAAACTAGGATAAAGAAATCCAGGCTAATTGAGAAAGCGCGGCTTGAACTAGTCTGCTCGGCGCATCCTGGCTTAATCGGTTGCACGATTGCCAAGCCAGGATAAAAAGGCGCAGCTAAATCAAGTTGGATGAAGATAGCTGGGATAAGCGGCATACTTGAATAGACCTCGCGATCGCTCACAGAATCACCGATCGGAACATGGATAAAAGTCGCATTTCATACGTCACGGCCACTGAACAGCTCCTTATTGGATACCCGACCCAAGCCCGACGGGACCCGACGGGACTCGACCGGACCCGAGGCGACCCGACGGGACCCGACGGTACCCGACGGGCCGGGTCGGGTTCGGACAGATATTTAGAAATTATTCTCGGGTTCGGGTCGGGCGCGGTCACGTCTGCGCAATTTGAAATTTGAAATTTAAAACAGCTTATTATGCATGGTAGCCAATGGGCCTGTTTCACATGTTGCAAAGGTTCGATTGTGTGATTAAAATACATTTTATAAATATGACATAAGCGTTGCGCTCATCTGTTTGTTGACATTTCCAAATGCGCTGCAGTTGCGTAATAAAGGCGGACTTTCATAAACACAAACGTAAATGTGTCATAGTATGAAAAAATATAGACTTTAACTGTTGGCCTGAGTAATAACACTTGAATCAATATAAAAAGACTGTTGCAATTGCAAACAGCCAACAGATTTAAATGAAATGAGAAATGACTATATATGTAATATTTTAATTCGGGATAATTAAAATGATGCAACATACTTAGAAAGACCATGGACATGCTGTAAAAAACATTAATTCCTCACAGGATTGACGGTGTAAATACAGGTGAATCACTAGGATTAAGCTTAGCCTGGCTGTTAGCCTGGTCTGGACCAGGCTAGCTGCCGAGAATAAATCACCATGGTAACTTAGCCGGGTTAAGTGTGAGCTGCTTTCATGCAACCGACTTGAGGCTAAATTTAGCCAGGATAACCTAAATCCGTAAACATATCCCGGCTTAATCCCTTATCCTAGTTTTGTGCAATACCCCCTAGGTCTTTGCACCATTCGGTGCTCAGGCCCTAATAATCTCTACAAAAACAATAGGTTACTTGCACTTCGTGCCAGGACCATTGGTCCTTTTGTAGGGAGAAAAAACTCAGGCCTATTCTAAGCTAACAACGGCGCGGACCCTATAGGTATCAGATCAAAAAATGAGGAGAAAATAAAGAGATAGAAACTGAATTAAACTGAATAGATTTATTCTTAATCAACGAGTAAACGCGTATAATAACAAATGCAGCTGGTGTCACAAAGAGCTTCGCCTCCTGAGAAGTTCTGCTGATTGTGAGCCCTGAGTCTCAGGTCCGTGGATACTTCATAGATTAAAAGGAGACATTCAGTGTCTGGGCTGTCATCACGAGGGGTTGTAGTGATAATTTATGTTTTACAAGTTGAGTTCGAAACAGGGGCATATGTCACAAACGGTTTCTATGGATACTTTATGGTTAAGGAGGGCGAGTTCAGCTGGTTTGAAGTTAGGGACTTGGCAGATTTAGTTGGCATCTCCCGTCTACTGCGGGGAGGATGAGCAGCCGTGCCCATTTGACCTTGCCTCCCCCGCATTCTATATGCGGGGTTTTAGGCTGCGCAGCGCTTCTAAACGCGTTGATTGGCCTTGCACCTGTTTTCAGCTGGTATCACTTATCTCTGGCTGTTGTTTTGCTGCATCAGGGTACGTGCAGGAATCCTTGTAAGTGGATGGGGAACACCTATAAACAATGTTCACCGTGACTGGTTTCTATGAGGGGAGGGGGAAGCATCTATAAACAGTGTTCACTGTGGCTGGTTTTCTGTGAGGGGAGGGGGAGGCACTGACAGACAGTGCTGACTATGACTGTATTATTTCTGACTCCAAGTAGCTGTTTGGGCCTTTTAGCATTCTTAATATTTAAATATATTTTCAATATATGTTGCCAATAAATGTTTCAATATATTTGTTCAATAAAAGTTTTCAATATATTTTTTAGACCGGACCTGGTGAGACTCAGAGGTACATAGGATTGTAAGCGAGATGCTGAGGTAGAACAGTTGTGAAGCAACAGGTGGTTTTCAATATATCCCTCTCAAGTCATCGCAAGATGACTTTCCATTAGAAAACACCTGTTGCTTGTAGGCATATAGTTATAAACACAACACACAAGCATGCATAGGTAAATGTATATAATGGAACAGCATCATCACAGATGGCCTATCCGTTGGTACCAACTGGCGCTGTCGCCTAGAGGTCAGACACAGGCAGTACCATCACACCTAACAAATGTTTCTAGTAAAATATGAGTATAAAATGTAATAATGGGACCATAATGCATAAACAGCGGGTGTTGGGTAGGAGATATATGCTAAGCTCTTTTCCCAGTTGCCTCTTGCGGGACATAACTCCATGGGTTATGCATCACCCCTGTTTATTCAACGGCCGACTGGGTTGGAGCTATAGGGAATATACAGTATATATATATATATATACATGTATATGAGAGGATAAGATGAATATATATGTAAAAACGTAAATGTAAAAATGCTAAATAGCAACTTTCTTTAGCGGAGTCCTGTTCTATCCATGTAGCAGGGTGGTAACAACGTAAGACTTGAATGCCAACACACCTTTTGACTCTACACTCATCAAGTGGGACATGCATATATAGGGGTGAGGTGAGGCTAAGCAAAAGGGGTTGGGGAAGGGAGGTGTTAGGTACAACAGCTTGTAAGCAATACAGCGAAGTTGCCTCTCATGCCTTATAGTCAGGTTCACTATGTAATTCTGTGGGGGTTTCGTGGAGATTAGCAAACCTATACATTTTTGGAATCTTCAGACCTTGGGGAATCCAAAAATCCATGTTGCCATTTGCGCAGACACCTGCAAGTCGGTCATTTTGGACTTTCAAAATGGCCGACAGAAAATGCATAATTTCAGGTACCTTAGCTTATACCTAGAAACTTACTTAGACATGCTAATCCTATGTTTTCTTGGTCAATTAATCCAATGGTAGCATCAGAATTGTGCTCAGGAACTTGCTCTAGTGCCCCCAAGGGGTGGCCAAGGAAATTGCTACACCTCTTAACTGGTCCTACGAAAGCCCTGGGACAAAATACCTCAAATCTGTGCATAGGATTATAGAAAGAAGATGACAAACATAAATGAAAGCCAAAATTGTTACTTTCATGTAACAAACATATTATATATCATACAGCAGGCCACAATCAGGGAGAGAGAGTTGGGCCCAGAGCGAGAGATTCAGGGATCCAGGGTCCCGAGAGAGACGGCAGGGGCAGTGGAGGGGCCATGGAGACATTGGGTGCCTGTAGGGAAGGCTGTTGGATAGAAGAAAACAGCAGAAATTAATGACTGGACAACAGAGGCTAGGGTTGTAAATGTGTATGAATAGTGTGCTAGCCTTACCCGCTTTCACAATTCTTCCTCACTGTCCTCACTGTCATTTTCTCCATAGCAGTCTTCATCATTCTCACACTCACCACATAAGCAAAGCTCTGTGCAAGCCAGGTTGTGTCTCCTGCATGAACACCTCTGGGTGGTGCAATGGGTTTTGCAGTGACATCTTACCATTTCTAGAATGGCCTGTGGTGCAGGTGGAATCCTCGTTGTGGTGGGTAGGATCTTGCCACTGGAATTCAGATAATAGCCATGTTGGAGTGGGTCAAAAAGATTTTGCCTCATTCCAGTTGCTTGGCACCACACCCTACTTTGGACCCGAACACGTTCAATATGTTCTTCAAGGGCACCAACTGTGGGAGGCAACTTACTGCTTTCTGCCAAGTGTTTGCAGAACAGATACCACCTTAGGTCTGGAATGCTACTTATATGGATACCTTTTGGGCAGTATACCAAGCACACAAAGTTCTCCAGTGCATTCTTCGCCTCCTGTGGCAGGTCACCTTCCTCAGAGAGTTTCATTAGTGCTGATATGATGTCTCTGTCAGCTTTCATGAACTGTTGAAACCATTTGGTTTTTCCAATTCCAGAGAGTCTTCCAACATTGTCTGCTCCAGTGAATGCATGGAATGCCATTAATGCTGTTGCCTTTTCTCGTCCCAGTGCATTCCAGATTGGCTCAATCTCCAAAGGACCTGATGCCATGCATACTGCTGTGTTTGTGCAGAGCTTCTCATAGTGTGCAACAGCCAGAACCAAAACATCCGTATCTGGGCTGAAGATGACCATCCGTGCTTTGGGGCAGCGCTGCGCTGCTGCTGCTGCTAAGCATATCATCAGTGTGTCAGCCTCCTCATGGTTGTTTTCTTCAAACCACATGTTCCGGTTGCTTCTCGTGTGGCCTGACGCTGATGTGATGAACAGCCTTTGGGAGTTTGCATTCTTCTTGAGTACTGCTTGTGCAAGGTACTCCGTTAAATCAGCTTTGGTCTGTTCGTGAGATAGAAAGCGTCCCATTGGTATGTGTTTGATGTTGGTGTTGTCATCAATCTGGTATTGAATGGGATCTTTGCCTTGTTGTCGCTTCTCCCTTGTTTTTTGTTTCAGTGAGTCTGCTTTATAGGTATCAAAGACTAAAATAACCTCATCAAAATTTGCTGTCAGCACCAGGAGTCTGTCATTAAATTACTGGCCCAAGTCTTTAACTGTGCTGATTCTGTCTTGTTTCTTTGCCAACTGTTGAACTAGAACCATTCCATCCACAATGGCAATTTTTGGACTCTCAGATGGTGCTAAAGATGTTTCAGGTTCATCAGCATGTTCCACTGACACAAATGCTTGTGCATTCTGTTGGGCTTCATTTATTCTCAGCTTTTCTAAGCAATGTATGAGCTTTGACTTGTCAGTACATGGGAGGATAGATCCATCTGGGGCAAACAATGCTCTGGGAGTTACTGTAAATTCATATTTCCCCACAGCATTTTTCAGATCTATATCCCGATTTGATCTGGCTAGAACCATAAACCGACCGTAGAGGTCTTTTGTTTGTTTTAGATCCATCGATTGGTCACGAACCTTTACTGACTGCTTTTTGTTTCCTGACAGGAACATGGTATTGTTCTGCTTTTTGATTGGTGCCCACAAGCTGACATTTCCATTGATGCGTTCAGAGAAATATTCTTCATACAGTTTCTGACCATTGTCGTCAACGTTCAAAATCTGCAGCACATTCTCTTTGGGGACATATGCATGTGTCATGAAGTTGTAAAGCTGATCACCTTCTGCATCAAAGGAATTCCCATGACTCAGTATTGTAGACTTTATCTTGTTGACAGCGTCATGCTCTTTCTTGACAGTAGTTGATTGTACCTCATGGTGTTCTTGTGGTTTATCAGCTGGGACGCCAAATTGCCCTTTAAACTCTGTTGAGAGGCGTGACATTTCTGGTGTGGCAAGAAAAAAGCGCTGTCGTGCATTGGCATTGTTGGAAATACCAATTAAACCAGAGTGTACCTTCATCATCCGATTTAGTTGCTCGCATGCATGATCTGCGCCAATGGAGACAAATGGTATCTCAGTCTTTGTGACAGATATGTTCCCATCCTGAAGTTCACGCCAGGTTTCTGGATAACTTCTCTTCAGGTCCTGCATGTCTGCAATGTACCGTGGCCAAAGGCGTTTGTATTTCATCCGATCTAGGGCAAAAAATAGCTTACTTAATGCTTCTCTAGCTTGCAGATGGAGAACTAGATCAGCATTTCTTGAAGCTTCAATGAAGAACAAGATGGCTTCAACATGGTGGAGGTACATTGTTAGTGACTTAAACATTGCGTTGCTACATTTTTCTGCTTCCCATGTTTTCAGCTGTTCAGTAACACCTTCATCTGTGAGAGTTTGGAGCAGGCGGTCATTAGCATTTGGAATGCATTCTCGACTGTTTTTGTCAACTGCTAATCTTGCACAGGCTTCCTGGACATCACTCACTGGCTTGGAGCAGATGGATTTGAGGTGTGGCTTTTCTGCAAAGAATTTTTCCAGGAGAAGTTCATACAGAGCCATGTATGTGTAGATGTGTGCACGAAGAGTTCTCTTGTAGTGGGTACACTTCAGGATCTGCCGTGTGGTGGCAGGGCCATACACACCAGCCTCAATCCATGCATCATCTATCCCAGAATTTTCAATGGATGTACCTAGTGCCCGTAGAGCAGTCATCACCGTGTGTAACTCACCCAGCCTGGGAAGAACTGTTCTTTTCAGATCATCCCTTGAGTCCAGCAGCTGCACTGCCTTTTCATATAAAGCCATGTCAAAGGTTATCACTGTTGGATGTTCTTCACCAATAACCAAACTCTTCAACTTGGATGCTTGTTGAATCACAGTGAGCATTGTAGACCACTCATGTGCAACTTCTGGCAGCAGTGGTAGTGCACCAATGTGGGTCAAAGATTGGCTAGATGACAGTGACTTAAATCCAGCCCAACCAGGGATTGTGCTTTTCTCTCCATTTTCTCTAGACAGGGCAGATGCAATGACCCAGCCTTTGGTGGTTAATTGATAAGACTCAGCAACTCCTGTAGTGTTGATTTCAAATCTGTGTGCTCTCTGGATTGGTCCGCGTTTAGGTTTGCTACATGGCTTGATAGGTACGTGGTATGGAGCAACTGATAGATTCTTTGCTTCTTTAACTTCCAGACTGGGTGCAATGACTTCTCCTGTAGCATTGGCCTTCTGATATACTGCAGTGATTGTCCCATGTGTGGTGCCTTTCCCATCAGCGGTGTCCTCGGCAAAGTCAATATTGTCTACTGCAAAGGACACAAAGGTTCCTTTTTTGAGGAAAGGGGGGACATACAGGCCATCAAACCGCTTTGTGTTTTCCACAACAGCATTGGCCATAGCTGTTACCAGAAGCAGTGTCTGACTGTATGGTACACAGTAGTTCTGTGAGTGAAGGAAATCCATTAGTTTCTTGTTCCTGGTGTCATGATGAATGGTAAGTGCCAAACCCAGCACCTGTGGATTTTCCCTGGCATGTTGTATCCGGAAAGTGTCTGTCACCTGCTTGGGTTGGTGTTGCACCTGCCTTTTGGTTTTGAAAGCATACATGATGTTCTGGCTTAACGTCAGGGCTGATTGGTCCACTGTCCTGCTCCTGGTCTCTGTTTTCAACTCCTCTTCAGGTCCTACCAAAATCCACCGTATAAGGCTGTATAACTCTGGTGGAACATCGTCTGCCTTGCTCAATACAGTAACCATTCCCGATTGTTCCTTCTTTTTGAAGTTCACAATAGTTTGTCGTATTAGCAGAGCTGTCTTGTACAACAGCTTCATGTTGTCCATGTCACTTTCTTGTGTCACAGACATGTGGACCATGTCTTCCTCACAGGCTTCAGGGCAGTAAAGGACGGATGGCTTGTTTCTTGCCATTTGCCTCACAGACTTTACACTAGGTACATTTTGACAAATTGTATTGTTGAGCCATCGCCTTGTCAATGTTGGTTTGTGTTTTTGAGCTTCCTCACTACCACCAAGCATGGAAATGTATGTTCTTTCCACATCATCCATGGGGAGAAATGCCTTGTCTTCTGTTTTAATGTCAACAAGATTGATCAATTCGATCAAGCATGACATTTGCATAGGCAGGTCTGCTGTTGTGCATTTGGCTTCGTCATGGGTATGATTCCTGAGAACATGGTCTGTCCAGCACTGCTTGTGATACCTGACATCTATTGCATGGGCATCACTAGGCGATATTGCAGTGCTTAATCTTGTCATTAACACTGGATCTTGGGAAATATCAACTGCCTGCCTGAGTGCCTTCCCTGCAATCTCAGTTCTAAGTTTGAAGAGAGCTTGACCATTATCTGTTTGACAGAAGAAGCACTGGGTGTTGAGTAAAGGATTTGTTGCAGATCTTGTGAAAGGCGTTGAGGTTTGTGGTCTATTGGTTTCCATTTCTGTGCTTGATCTTTTACAGCTACGTTTGTTTTCAGGATAGTGTCCTGAGGACATTGAATATTCAAAGCAGTCTCTGGCTCGCTGTACATTTGTCTGATGTGTGGCAGAAGAGTAGCAGCTTCGATGCCATGTCATTTTCTTTTGAAGCAACATTTCTTTCGTACACCCTTGGAGACGCCTTTGAATTGCAACAAATTGTCCATCATGTACTCTAGCTCGCTCAAACACCACATCAAGTACTTTCTGGTAGGAATCAATCTTGGGATTGAGAACTAATTCCCCCAGGCTAGCATTAGAGCCCTGACAGAAAATGCAAAGTTTCCAATCAACAGGGTCCTCAGAGTTGTCATTAGTCATCATGAGTTATACTCTGAAAGTACAAAACAATATATATCATATAAGTCAGGGGCTCCTTCATAAAGTCACCAACATTGTTAAATTATTAATTATAAATATAAATTATAAATACATTTTTACTATTAGTATTACGTAAGGGATAATGCCCGACGAGGTATATCATTAACATAAATTAATGGACGACACGGAGGCGTGAACCGAAGACGCGAAGCGGAGGACGGTTGCTTCCGCGAAGACATAAAGTGTACATATTTATAATTTGAAATGTGTCCCAGCCTTTATACCACAGATACTATGGGGTCTATAGCATATAACCGCGTTTTCTGATTACAGTTTAATGCATTTTTCACAATTTACCAGCTGACGTTTTGACGACTAATCACCGCGCCATTCGTTTCAATGGGAATCGCGACGGCCTATAATTTCAACATAAAGTGTACATATTTATAATTTGAAATGTGTCCCAGCCTTTATACCACAGATACTATAGGGTCTATAGCATATAACCGCGTTTTCTGATTATAGTTTAATGCATTTTTCACAATTTACCAGCTGTCGTTTTGAAGGCTGAACAGACAATCTGACTGGAAGTACTTAGTAGGTGTCCATATGGCATTGATTAATGGCCACCCTGCAGCCAATCAGAATCGAGTATTCCCTCTCCGTTGCCATGGTTACCATCTAGCATTTGAGCCAGCGCAATAAACTAACTGTCATCAGGCAATTTGACCCGAACGTCTTTCCTAGGTGTACATTAACACCTTTTAACCTACACCCGCCAGCCAATCAGAATCGAGTATTCACACAGACCATGGTATAAACCAAGTTAAACTGTAGTTGTTATCATGTTCATCATATCACTGGAAAACTACACAGTAAAGTATCGTGCAAATGATATTACTATTACATAATAATTACATGGTAGTTATAATAGGACTTATCTGAATACTCTGTGGCTGTCAATAAGAGGTTAGAAAATCTATTAAGAAAGCTATAAGAACTCTAACAATACAGAGATAACTATGTTGCAGAATAATCTACTGTAGTTAGCAACTGTAACAGTGACACTTTTGACACTGTAGTGGACTGACTAGCTGCGTAATCTAGCTAGCCATGTAGCTTGGCACTGTAAAAAAAATGTTTATTCAAGACATTTTTTGCTATAGTATAAAATAATCTTGACATTAGACTTACCTGTCATCGGTCTGTTGGACTCAATTCAACCTCGAGACACAACAGTTATAAACAAAGTTGAGCACGTCAGCTGTGTTACAGTTGTGCACTCTAACAGGGCAGGCTAGGTAGGAGTTTGATGCACAGTAACAAAACTGTGATTTATCCAAGTGTGTCCTTAAATATATACATTTAGGTCTAAAATCAACAGTAATAATGTAAAATACCAGATCTAAGTTTATCATGCATATATATATTTAAAGACTATACATTTGTTTTGTTTATTAATGTTAGCATACAGTTCACAGACAAAGATATCTTACAATAGTCTCCCTTCATTTTTTACATTTTTAGATGAATAACAAAAACACACATGAATGAAACATAATGAAATATTATACATATGTGACTGGGAGGATTAGGTAGCAATTTCCTTGGCCACCCCTTGGGGGCGCTAGAGCAAGTTCCTGAGCACAATTCTGATGCCACCATTGGATTAATTGACCAAGAAAACATAGGATTAGCATGTCTAAGTAAGTTTCTAGGTTGTCTAGAAGCTAAGGTACCTGAAATTATGCATTTTCTGTCGGCCATTTTGAAAGTCCAAAATGGCCGACTTGCAGGTGTCTGCGCAAATGGCAACATGGATTTTTGGATTCCCCAAGGTCTGAAGATTCCAAAAATGTATAGGTTTGCTAATCTCCACGAAACCCCCACAGAATTATGTTTTTTAACATAGTGAACCTGACTATTAGGGGAGCGGTACAACTTCGTAAGTGTTTAGTAGATGGTCAGGGTCATATCGCAATAGGATTCTTCATCGTCGGTTGGAAGGGGTTCGACCAGGAGTGAGACCATCTGATGTTCATAGTCTCTGGGGGCATTTTCTTTGGACAGGGCCGTGGCAATGAGTCTGGCACACAGGGTGCGGGCACAGGGGATGCAGCAACATCCACAGGTGATGAGAATGGCCAGAAAACAGGCCAGGGATGTGAGGACGGCCATGACAAGGGCCTTCCACTTGCCGAACAGGCCTCGCATCCAGGCCTCGAGTGGGTTGTCCAACCCAGAGGCTTCTTTCAGCTCCGTGGACAGGGCTCGGAGACCATTGAGTGCTTTGGTAACGGACCCATCCGGGACCGTTTTGTTGGGGATGAACGTGCAGCACTGGTCACCGAACATAGCGCAGACACCTCCTTTCTCGGCCAGGAGCATGTCCAGAGCTACGAGGTTCTGGAACGCCATTAGGGAGGTAGCGAGTTGGGTAGAGATGCCCTCCACGGCATCTCGGGTGAGGTTGGCTAGGCGTTGCACATTGTAGTGGATATAATTAATACGATCAACGTTTTTGTTTGGTGTAATAGGGAAGAGAGCTGATAGGAGCGGTATGTTCTCGAATCCGGCCCCGATCTGATCCGCTAATTTGTACTCGTTTGGAATGCCCCGTGGAATGCCTATGGCATCGATGTAGCAGGGAGAGTTTTGGGTGAGGTCGAAACTGGCGGGGTAGGTAGTGTCGCGTCGGGTGCGTTCAGGGGCCGTATTGTTAGTTGCATTAGACGTTTGGACGAATACGGTCACAGGTACAGTTAGCCGCACGATAGTACAGGTCCCAGACCAGTGTTTAGGTAGGCGCAATCGCAGAGTAGTAGTATCGCATAGCCAATAAAGGTCCATTCGACCGAGAGTTAGTTGAGTCATATTTGGCCATCCAGTAACGTTATAGGTGTGTTGACACCATGCCGCGGGAAGATCCCCTACCGGTCGCGTACTCACTCGAGTGAAACTCCAATAGGGGCGGGTTGCGCTTTGAAGGTGGGCGGAGTCGTTTTGTTCAGGCCGGGGGGAAAGAGTCGTCAGAGTCGTTTCTTCGTGGGGCATGGGGGTCGTCGTAGGGGAGGATGGTTCTGCGTCTGCGGGCAGGGGGGTTGTAGACAATTGGGGGGTTATGGATAGTACCTTGGGTGGCGTTGGTGCGGGTGGCGTTGATGCGGTTGGTACCACCGTTGTTGGGGGTGTTCAATTCCCAACACTTCCTCTTGTGGACCTTGACGTATAGGTAGTCACCAGGTAGGGTCAGGGGAGCCGGGTGGGTAACATGAGATGGCGGGCAGTAACCTGAGTGAACAAAGCTCGAGAAACAAGGGTTAGGGCCTGGACGTATTCTAACAGGACTTCATCTAGGTGATCTGTCATGGGCCCTACAGACGGAGTGTGAGGACCTGACATCGGTGATCAAGTCCTAGGGCGCGTTCTACCTCATCTAGCAGTCTGTTCACGAAATGGCTACCGTTGTCTGAGGCTATGGTCTTGGGGAAGCCCCATCTAGGAATGTCATTTAGCAGGTGTTTTACTACCGTTTGGGCGTCTTCGTGTTTGGCGGGGAAAGCTTCTACCCATCTAAAGAATCGGTCTATTATGACTAACAGATAATGATACCCTCTCACTTGGTTGTCTTTGCCCATGTCGGTGTAGTCTATGCACAGTTCTTGGAACGGGAGTGGGGGAACGGGGAAGTGGCCTCGTGGTGGCTTTTGGCTTGGTCGGGGGTTGTGGGCTTGGCAGGTCTGGCAGTTGTGGACGTGTTGTCGTACAATGGCTTCCATCTCGGGATGGAACCAGTCAGGTGAAATGGCTTCAATCGTCGTCCTAGACCTTGTAACTATCATTCAAAGGTAACTAGTCACATAAATAGGAGAAATTACATAAAAATGGTACAATATGATAAGTTTTGTTTTCTTAAACTCCATTGTGTTAGAAGTAGCTCAGTACCTCAAGCTGTAAAATTATTTGCAAGTTGGCCACTGGGGGTAACAACTATCAAACCCACACACACACGGGAAGCATGTGTGCAGAAACTTCCTGGACTACAACATGCAGTGCAGGTTTCTAACAGTAGGGGAGCTGTTGTCTTCACCTGCTTTAATTTCATTCATATCACAGACAATTTTGTTGGCATGTCCAGACAACATTTGTCTGACCAAAGCAATTTGGCAATTTAACAAATAAAACCCAAAACCCAAAACAAAAACAAAAATAAAATGAAATCTATCTCAACAAAACACATGGAAAGCAAGATATGGCCATGACAACAGTGGCGGGACTTATACCACGCAGTCCACTCTCCCACTCTGGCAACCCAGAACAAACTTTCTTTTAACTATTTCAACACCCCACTATGGAGGTATTGTGAGCAACCCAATGATGGACTTGTTTTATTGTAACACACGCAACACTGCGTATCAGGTTTTTTTCATTGTAATAACTACCGCACTCCCGCAGGGTCCTTTTAGGGCGGGTCCCTCTCTCAGTTTGGTGAGGGGGAATTTCCCTGGACTGTAAGAGTCCCCAGCGCTGGTTGACCCCTGGACTTCTGTGGACGAGCGGTAGAGGAGATAACTTCTGATTTAAATGAATAGTACCCAACTTAACTGAGCTGTTGGTCTGCTAATCGTCCCACAAAACACTAAAACACTTTTACACAGTTATAAAACAAATACACAGAGAGAACAAAAAAACAGAAAACATAAAAACAAATAACAGACACTAATACATATCCTTAAACGTTCTCATGATCACAGTGTTTTCTTTATTTATGTTTTATTCTAACCCCTCTAAGTCTTGCGATCCCCATGGGACATACTGAGCTTGTTGTCCCTTTACCACTGTGCACAAGGCAACCTTGTGTCTCTTGAAAGGCACCGTCAAACAAATGTATTATCATTATTATTATCATCATTATTAGACACCTCACGAGACATTCGAGATGTCCCTTTGGAGAGGAGTTCCCTGGCCACGGAGGTCCCCTCCTTCGCTTAGGATTCTCGTACAAATGTAGATAAAGGAAAAGAAATAAACACAGAGAGCAAATTTGCTTCATATTAATGACAAGACGACATTTTAATGGTAATCAATCAGTTGTAACATAAGAACATCTTTAATCGCTGTAATAACATCTGTCAACATAGGGTTATTTATGAATTTAAAATTCTCGATTATATAATTCATGATCAAGTAATGACCACCAATAAACAGAATTATTGTACTAGGCCTCATTCTGCCTTCTCCCCCCTTGTAGCTCCAAGAGTGCAATAGGGGCGTGTGTGTGTCTGTGTAACCTGTAGCTCCTCCTAAAATCCTTGCATGCGCAGTTCACTTGTTAAAGTGACTTCAGAGAGAGCGGAGCCGGGCCAACGCCCTTCTGAATCTGAGGGGGAAACCTGGTGGCCCCCTGGATAGAGAATCATTTGCATCGCCTCTGCGAGTCTTTCTATAGGCTTCCACCAGCAGTTGTTTAACAAATAGCTTCACAACTTTAAGAAATAATAAAACTGCTTTTTACAATATTTAGATAAGGAGTCGTCACTCCTGTAATTAAACTACTTATCATTAATAATATTTAGAGCGCAATCACTAATAAGTAACTTCATCCACTCATCTGCAGCACACTCACACAATGTAATAATATCTATAACTGCTGTTTATTCTACTTTTTTCTTTACAGTCTCTCACACATCCGTTCCTAGGCACTTTTCAAAGACCAAACGTAGACTAAAATTAACTTTAGGCCTAATGATCCCTATAATCCCTTATAATTTTCTTTCTTACACGCCAAATAACAGAAGGGCCAGTTTCTTTGTCCCCTCCAAGTGATTGTAAAGCTGCTCTGCTCCCCTCCCACCTTTTCACTTTTCTCCTCTCCTTCTTTCTAACCCCTGCTCTCTACAGGCTTCCCAAGCCACTCTGCTCGATCCTATTACCTGACTCCTAGGTATACAAACACTATTCTTAATACAATTTATTTGAGCAGATTCCAATCGTTAGTAAGGGGAGGGGTAGGGAAGTAGAGCCCTCTGCTCTTTGGTCGCCGGGAGGCCGGGGTTGGTAGTCGGAGTCGGGGTTGAGGTAGGGGTCACGGGAGGGGCAGTCGGGGAGGTAGGGTCGGGGGTGGCCGTTGCGGGTCGTTTGTCTTCAGTCACGGCCATGGTCAGGGTCGGGGGCAGGGTACGGCGGGCTGCCCTAGCTGTCTCTCTAGTTACCTCAGCCTCCAGGTTGCGGAGGTGAGCTTCGGCTAGGCCGGTCTTGGACACCCACCCTTGCTTCTCCCATTGCTGTCTGTACTTCACATGTCTATTCAACCACTTTTTCTTTCCCTCCGGCCCAGCACCCGCTTCGGTGCTCGCGGCCAGGATTACATCAACTTTCCGCATCTGGACTTCTCTCTCCATCTTACCGATCTTCCGATCGCACATCTTAGCAACTTTCCTGATCCTTTCTTCTATTCCTACACTTGCTTAACCGCTCTATCCTATGGCTCGGCGGCCGTCTATCCTCAACCACAGCACAGCAGTTATCACCAACACAGCGATCAGACAATATATTCTCCACTCCGCGAATACATATATCTATCACTAACCCAGCAGTTGTAACCAACACAGTGATCAGATAATATATTCTCCACTCCGCGAATACATATATCTATCACTAATACAGCAGTTATAACCAACACACGCACTCAAGTACTTTCGCACTCACAGACCTGCGCACACACACGCACACACAGACCGGCGCACACACAGACCAGCGCACACACACAAATACAGGTATACAGGGTTATGCACGTGGTACCACCTATGATTATGAGCAACCTCGGTAGCGGGAGTAGCTACCGATGTCCTCGACCGCGGTCCCCCTTAAGGGCGTCAGACCGTCGGGTCCTCCTCCGTCTAGCGTACGAATATGTGCGCTATCGAGGTATACAAGTTCCGTCCTCAGGACTCTCAGGGAGTGGAACAATTGTTCAAAAGGTCAGGGTATCCAATACGCTACCTAAACATCTAGGCCTCAAAACCTCTAGCTCAGGAGTCTGGCCTCTTAGGCAGAGCTCTATAGGCTCTTGGTCAGGGTGTCTACCACGCTACCGAATTGCCTGGGCCTAAAAAAACCTCTAGCTAAGGAATTTAACCTGTTAGACGGAGCCCCTCGGGCATCTGGGTCAGGGTATCGAACACACTACCGAATTGCGGACAGGGAGGGGATGGAACAATTGTTCAGGAGGTCAGGGTATTCAACACGCTACCTACACATCTAGGCCTCAAAACCTCTAGCTCAGGAGTCTGGCCTCTTAGGCAGAGCTCTATAGGCTCTTGGTCAGGGTGTCTACCACGCTACCGAATCGCCTGGGCCTCAAAAAACCTCTAGCTAAGGAATTTAACCTGTTAGACGGAGCCCCTCGGGCATCTGGGTCAGGGTATCGAACACGCTACCGAATTGCGGACAGGGAGGGGATGGAACAATTGTTCAGGAGGTCAGGGTATTCAACACGCTACCTACACATCTAGGCCTCAAAACCTCTAGCTAAGGAGTCTAGCCTCTTAGGCGGAGCTCTATAGGCTCTTGGTCAGGGTGTCCAGCGCGCTACCTAAACGACTAGCCCTCAAAAAACCTCTAGCTAAGGAATTTAACCTGTTAGACGGAGCCCCTCGGGCATCTGGGTCAGGGTATTGAACACGCTACCGAATTGCGGATAGGGAGGGGGTGGAACAATCGTTCAGGATGTCAGGGTATTCAACACGCTACCCAAACATCTAGGCCTCAAAACCTCTAGCTAAGGAGTCTAGCCTCTTAGGCGGAGCTCTATAGGCTCTTGGTCAGGGTGTCCAGCACGCTACTGAATCGCCTAGACCTCAAAACCTCTAGCTAAGGAATTTAACCTGTTAGATGGAGCCCCTCGGGCATCTGGGTCAGGGTATTGAACACGCTACCGAATTCACAGTTTTGCCGATAGTCGTTGACAGGGTATGACAATTGTATCAGAAGGTATTATTTTTTAACAGTATCTTATCATTACAATTTATGCACGGTTTACCATTACCTGGACCACTGCCCCACTATGTTTCATGAGCCACTACGCAGATTTGAACAATTCTGTCAACAGGTTCTGCTTACCTTTTAATCATGTGCACAGGGACAGTGGACTCAGGTTGGTGGCGTCACCGGCGCAGGCCCCCGCCGTTGTAAAAAAAAATCTTAATGTGGCCCTAATACTCCGTCGTAATATATTAATGAGACTTCCCATACCCGTATGAATTAATGAGATGTCACGTAGCGCCCCGCAAGAAGAAAATCATTCATTCAAGCCATGTACTGTTTTCTCGATCGCTCTGCCCTGTCAAATGATATGGAGGGGTTTGTTTACTAGTTCTACCATCGGAGAACGCTTCGTCTTTTGCCACCCGGGGGGTATACTACGAAGCTCACTGAACATACCCAGGCTTTCTTTAGATAACCTGGATCGACAAATACGAAACTCGCGATCAGAGTTAAACGGTTCCACGAAGCTCGCTTGCGAGTCACTTTGTCAAGCCAGGTTTTCCGCTTTATGGTGCATTCCATTTGTCCACCCGACTCGATCTGCGAGTCGGATTTCCGAGTTACGAACCGGAAGTTGCAAATAGAACGCCCCCGAGGTCGGAAATACGACTCGTCAACTCGTCTGAACTCAGAGGACCCCGAGTTCAGTAACAAAGATGGCTACTCCGAACTGGCTAGAGACGTTCCATGTTGCTATGACAACAATGCCGATTCTTGAGCAGAAAGCCGATTCTTGAGCAGTAGCCTAACGTTATCAAAACGGAATATTCAGAATATTCAGATATCACACTGGGAAATACGAGTTGTGTAGTATGTAATGAACATGTGAAATCCGCGGTGGGTGCACCGTAAACAAGATAATCACTATAGACTTTCACTATAAATCTTGGGTAATTTCTCTGTGATCAATGTGTCTATATTTAATTAACGTTTAAACACAGAATGATACTGTTTTTCAAGCATATTAAAGTCGCGTCCATCTTTTCTCCGACTCGTCTTGTTGTGTGCCAAATAGAACGCAAAAACCCGGGGTCACTCATTTTCCGAGACGGATGTGACGTCACACCCGAGCTGCAAGTCTTACGAGACAAATAGAACGCACCATTAGTTTCAATGCGCGTTCACATAAAAAGGGCGTAACCCAACATCATTCACCTTGACGAAATGGATCTGACGGAGCGAACACGGGCTATGTATTTCACCCAGGAGGAGCAAGTAGTGATTATGAACTCATACGAGGAGTTTAAAAAGCAAATAACGGCAAGGGGCAATACAGTTGCCCATAATAAGGCTGGCGTGCTGGCAAAAAATAGCAGATTCTGTGAATGCGTGAAAAGATTCTGCATAGCCTAATTGTCTAAAAATAATTATGCCAAATGCAGAATTGTTCGCCATTAATCCCAATAGAGTGCATATGATTGCAAAATGCAAAAGCAACCTCCAACTTGCTTTATTGTGTAATTTAGGGTATTCCTTTCAAATACATCATGTAAGGAACGTATTGCATGTGCTGGAAGGTAGCGACGGTGGTGTGGTGGATTAGTATGCGAGCTGAACGCCAGCGACCGGGGTGCATATCTTGCCTGTCCATCATCATGCCTTTTACCCCCATCTAGATTACCAAACTGGATAATTCCATAACATTAATGAATAAGTATTCCATACGACATAAGAAATATAACTTATTAAACTACACATAAATGCACTTCACTTGGGAAACGAACCCAGCACGCAGAATCTCAAGACTGATGTGGTACCTCCACTCTACCGCTCATTCACGTATACAGGTGTTTTCTTTTATCTGCAAGTTGATAACTTGCAACTTGACAGTTTGTGTTGGCAAAAAGTTTGGAAACACCACGAATATATTTAGCAGTGTATTTAGGGCAGCTACAACCTTGCGTATCGCAAGGCACCTTTTTGCTTATATTTTCGGCATCACCAACTGTATGCAAATATGTACCCGTGGCAACAAATCGCAGTGAAACACAGACACACTGCGCACAGCTTCCTTTTGTAGCATTGCCTACATAAGGTCCAACAAGGATGATCAAATAGCGATGAGAATCTGTATCTCTCATAAAGAATATCCTCAGGCAATGCCAAGGGATCGGATCTGTCCCGAAAGCGGCGCTCATTTTTAAGAAGCCGATATAATCGGAAAGTCTTAGCTGAAAACCTCCTCCCGACCAGGTTTGGTTGCCAGCATAAGTTACCATGGTGATATAGCGACGCTAAAAGAGAGCGACTTTCGTAGGACAGCTAACCCAGGCTTTGAGCGCAACATACCTCGCTAACCCACTAATCGAGGTTCGTAGTACACCCCCCCCAGAAGAACGTATATTGTTGTTGTGACGTCGTGGTGATTTGTTGTGTTGATAACATAGACATCTCATATCATGAATGTATCTAATGGATGTATATAGTAACATACAGTATGTATAAGATGTCTATGGTTGATAACCAGTAGCGGAACAAGTCAGAGGCGGGCCGGGGGGCGGGGCAATTGACCGGGCCCTTTACGGTACGCGTTTGGCGACCCGGGGGTGCGCGCGATTGTCGACGGTGGGGGGGGTACGCGATTGTCGACGGGGGGTGCGCGCGATTGTCGACGGGGGGGGGGGGTTCGCGAAAATCATCCACAGCCGGGCCCCTAGAGACCCGGGCCCGGGGGCAGCCACCCACCCAGCCCCTCCTGAAGCCCCGCCCCTGTTGATAACGCACTAGAGGGATCACTCGCCTCTGATTGGCTAACATCACTGTGACGGACAGTGCTGTTAGCCAATCAGAGGCAAGTAATTTAAATGTCATGAATATTCATGAGTAAGAGCCGAAAACCTCTCGTTCTTCCCCGCCCACCTCCTCCTCCAAACTAGAACAGCCTGAAACAGGCGCACCAGAGCATTTTTTTCACCAAAACCGTCTCACAGGGCATTCATTAATACTAGAGACCACTGCAAAATTAACGAAAAAACGATGAAATGAGACCTTTAAAATACAATATGTCCTTGCTCCATTCGGTGCTCGGGCCCTAGATATATATCTACTCACAAACCTTAAGACGCACACATCGATTGATAATGAATACATCTACACATAGACTATGGCACATGTTGGCTAACAAAACATGTACCACATATACAGTATATAATTGGAAATAGTTTCCTTGAGCCACATTTTCACAATGCCTGGATGCAAGCAAAGGTGCCAGATGTATACCCATAGGTCATCTATCCAATTGCTCTCTAGATACATTCAACTCAATTGCATCTCCTAAGCCAAACTGTGCAGAGCCATTTAGACCCCAGCATACCCACTGTGCTTACGCAATTGAAAAAACAGAGATCTCATTTAGAAGCATTTAACCAATTCAAACTGCAAATATAATCTGCTTTGCATTGAATTTTGTGCATGTAAGAAGCCCTTAGTTGTATGCCTGGAGAAGGTAGTGGCCAATTAATTGTGACTGAAAATGATGGACTGTTAATTCTTACCCATCTGTACCACCATATCGCTGTTCTTTCTGTTTTTTATTTGCAACATATGTCAAAGTCAGACAGCCACATATTTGTATATGCATATAGAAAAATAAATATATTTTATTGAACAAGTATTTGTTGTCTTGTGTGTATTCATGATAGACTGTAGATGTTGAAGTTCAATTTGGAACAATATAATTGTTTTTGTATTGCATTGCATCATATTCCTAATATAAAAGAGCTACTGACTGTATTAAACCAAACATGTTTATTTATGTTAACATTCTCAAGATAAGATTCTAGACCATACAAACAACCCTAACTATTTTACCATAATGGTCTTATTCTAAAAATAACTCATTCATATGTCCATTTATTTTTACGTTTATTTGCTTGTAACAACACTATAATTATATATATATATATATATATATATATATATATATATATATATATATATATATATATATATATATATATATATCTGCTAAAACAGGCAAGAAATATACACTCACTGAGCTCAAATTTACATTGAGTGGCCAATTATCTTTTGTAATATAAAATACTGCTCTGTTGATAGATCTGTACAATTCTCTAAAATTGAATAGCCTTCCAATAATTGCTGAGTTGCAGTCGAAAATAGCTCTCTTATACCTTCCTATGCCTCATAGCATCTTTTGTTACTACAAACCTCCTAGGGCAATGTAGAAGATCTAACAATGTTGAGTAGGGGCAGCAATTTAATGAATTGGAGAGCAAACAAATACTGCAAAAGGGATGGGATTGATCATATTCATATAAAAGGTAAGTCAGGAATGTTTACAATGTGGTTTCATATGCTGCTATGAGTTTGCCATGATGTCCAACGTGACATGTGTCTGACCCAGGAGATTTTTGTCATTTCAAATAATGTTTTCATATGTGAAAAGAGAGCAGAGTGGCAAATTAGTTACTACAATAAACAATGATTAGCATTTGGGCAAAATAGCAATCTTAGGCTGAAATTGCATTTAAATTACAACGGCTTTATAGGGGAAGTTGGGTGAAAAAAGAATAGCTTGAAGAGTCTAAAAATATAACATTTCATTATTTTTTCTGTTTCTCTCAAGTAAATAAACATCAATCTCAAACAGGTGGACATACATGTCAGTCTTTTTGACTAAGTGGAAATTTGTGTTTTCTTTACTTGAAACATAATTCACTTTCCTATTTAACCTTAGACTATTTTACTTTCCAAAAGTTGGGACCATATTTGGCACTACTGCATAATGATGTGTCCAGCAGGCGAGAAAAGCAGAAATAAAGAGAAGTTATGGTTCCAGGCTGAATAGGCCTCTATAGGTGACATCAATGATGGGTCATGGTCATGGACAATCCTCTTGTGTGATGTGGGTACATTAACTCTCCCTGAAGCCAACTCCATGTTTAACAGAAACACTCAAGTCATATCTATTAAGGTAGAGCATACATGAACAAATTAACAATGAGTGACAGTCAGATAGCTGTTCATGGCATATACTTCATAAGTACAAATAATAAGAATATGAATTTGAATGTGTAAAAATATGTCGATTTTCAGATTTTCTGATGTAGCATTTGGAACAGATTAAACAGCCACAAACAATTTACCGCAACTATTCAATCGGTTTGGCTTTTTATAAACATAAGCCAGAGAACATCCCTGAAATGTAGACAGTTCACTTCCAATTGTGCATCATGAAAATAAACCTTGAGAAGACATTTGTAGAATGGCTAGGGAGGCAATAGGTGCATATGTCTGTCACTATATTGACAGAAATCTTCAGAAATTGAGAAAAAGTGAATGTTCCAAATACATTGACTTATGCAATCAGCACAGTTATGGATTGCAATCAGTGGCCTGAGTTCCATGCCTAAGAGGCTGGTTATATTAATAATTATACAATAATAATTGTAATCAAAAGTTCTGCATGGAGACACACTGTGGAGTAACCAATTATATAATATATATCAAACAACATAACCATAAGTACCATAAAATAACACTTGTAATAACACACACACTTTTGAACATCTAATTTCAAGGGTATATTTAAACATTTTAATCATGTATGTATATAATATATAATAAAATTAGGTTTTCAATCAGTCCATGATACCACTTGGGAGCCAGTATAGACACAACAACATGGCTCTTCATGACCTGTTAGTAAAGTGAAAAGACAGGATTTGCCAAATCCTTGGAGGTGGGTGGGAAGATTTTAAAAAAAAAAAGGAAAAGGCTGTTGGCACAAACCCATACTGATTAGTAGCATTAGTCAGGGGGCCCAGGATCAGCAGAGTGGGGGTACAGGGCTTCTGCCAGGCCTGTACTTTTTTTAAACAGAGACACAGCTGATTAATAGTCCTCCAACAACGATGGTGGGTTGGATGGGTGGGGGGGATCCACTGAGAAGATAACAGAGGAGAGGCCTTGGGGCTGTTGTAGCAGCTGCTCCAGCGCCCCTCTGCTCTGCTGAGATAGATTTAGCTGTGAAGACAGGGTATGATGCAGCTGGGCAGGGGTCCACTAACCATGGGTCCAGCCAGCACCCAGCCCTCTACTGGAACTGCAGGACCCTCTGCTCCATCTTTTGTGTGTCACTGTCTGGCACAGCTAATTAGCCAAGCTCAAGTGCTTCAGATTTGTATTTGTAATTTTAAGTAAGCTTTTTTCATTTTTTTATTTTATTTTACACTACTTTTCAGTCACAGGAGAGTTGGTAACTTGCCAACATAGAATTTTAAATTGTTTGCCACCATCCGCATAAATGCCCCTTGCTGCCAATTAACAGTTAAACCACTGCAGTTGTGTGAGAGCTTGAGTAATACAAAGATACATTGATTATTATTCGATAGATAAATAATATGTTATCTGTTATCTATGTTATAAAATAATGTTATCTGCCAACAATACCTAAAAGGAGCAAGCAGAATCTGGTGGTGACTTGTAATGGCTATACTCTAGCGTGATACGGTCATCATGGCTACTAGAAATGATTCAAATGAGTCCTTACGACTCCCCTTTTGTATGGAGCGCAAAAGAGCACTCTTTTTGACTTTGACTCACATTTGTGTATCATGAGAAACATAATGCCAACTGTAACTGAAAAGCTATACTTCACAAGGTGGCTGACTAAATATGGTTTTAAGAGTGTGGCAGGGTTTGCCCTCACCACATGCCACCTAAGTGGCTTCTCTTGGGGCCCTCCGACACAGGACACGGGTAGATGTTCAAGATGTTTATTTGGAGTTTTCAGGCTGGTGGTATTCGCCGAGCTGATGGTACAACTGCCATGACTGTGGCTCCTCCTCGAGTGTGTGTGTTGATGGCTGGTTTATCCTGGGTGCCATGATTGCTCATGCACCACAGGTGTGCAGCCCCACCCAGCCAGAGTCCAATCAGTCTGACTCAGGCCAGGTGAGGCTGTAAACCAGCCATCAACAGCACACACTCCACAAAGAGGAACAGCCTTTTACGAAGAACCCAACTTGAAGGATTTTCTATTCAAGCTAATTGGACTGGACTGCAATTATTGCAACTTTTGAATTATTGCAACATTTGAAAATTGTTTGTTACTTTTTTGACACACACACACACACAGGCCACGCAATGGTAAACTCAACATCGTCCTGCTGGACAAGCAACACATCAGCCTGCTTGATCAGTAAAGACAACAAAAATTGGAATCTTAAAATTCTAATTCCTATTAAATTAAAAAAATGTGAATATATCATTACACCCCTACATCGATCACTATATCCCCTCACTGACTCACTGATGTGATCGATATTGTTTCTAGATAGTTTTGCCTGGATGCATGCTGTTACGTCCACCATGCGCACCTTTCGTGGACACACAGGCACAGCGTGGACTTTCACTTCACAGCCCATGACATTTAAGTTGGGACTTTAACAATTTATTTTCAATAGCCTATTGTTATGACCCATTCATCATCAGCAAAACCCAGAACCTAAGAGCCATGCTTTTTCATCAGTGCTGAAAATGACCACCCATAATCAGACACCACGCAGAAAGATGTCTTGAACAGAGCATTTCAAGTCCATTAAGTGTAATTACCCACCTATTTCTTCTTCTATATCACTCTATTCATCATGTGAAATAAGCCTCCCTGAACATACGTACATCTATGACCCTTTATCTGTGGTCCTCTTTTGCCATAACCCCTTTAGAAAATATTACCTCCAACTGACTAATACTGGGGAAAAAGTAGTTGATACCTATTACAGGTTAAGCCACTTACATTGGTTCACTATTGATTTGGACGGAGACTCCGGCAGGAGAATCTCTCCCTCTCCCTTCCATTGAAATGATAATCATTGCTCTCCCTGTTTTTGTTTTTTTAATCGGTGGTCTTCAGTTTTAGATACAAGCCATAAGAGCCAGAGCTTCTTGTTATCCATGTCCTTACTTTGTTTTCTTTTATGATGAAGACCATTCTCTCATTGTAAAAGGCAATAATGGCAGCGATAACAGTTAGTTTTGTGATAATATATTCAGTGTATGTGTGCCAGAGGAGAGTGATGTAAATGCTGCAGTGCTTAATCTTTTTTGATGGCAGGACATAAAGCTCTTCTCTAGAAATATGCTTTCGTGTGATATGCAAAAATCCTCTGCCTCAGATACAATCTGCATGCACATCTGGTTCTACTCACATTTCATGCAATAATCTGTTTAATGGCTGTGTCCTACATTCTATTGATACAAATGACTTGGCTTATAGCTGGTGTGGTGTAGGCCTATAACTATCTAAAGTGCAATAGACATTACACATTAAAATGGCTTGATCACGAAATGCATACAACTTATAGCACAGTAAAAGCCATAACTTTACAAGGTCATCTTGAAAAGTAACAGTATATACACCATGGCCTTATTGGCATGATATTTTCATGAAGCAGTAGAACAAAGAGTTGCTATCACTATTTCCAATCATGCATGGCTATCTCCATCATCCAATCTGTACAATCATCTACTTCTGTACAATGGCATTTCAGGTAATATCAAATATTACCTGAAAACATTATACTACTAATAATTAGATCATTTAGAAATTTGTGTAAAATGTAGTAAGCACTTTGGACTTTCCATCCAGTTGTTGGATAAAATCGTCTGCTTTATGACTAAATGTAAATGTTATAATGTCCATTGAGAGCTACACAGAGTTTATACTCTAGGAAAGGGCGGTTTGATGTTCCCTTGAAAACAATGGCATGAAGAGAAAAGCATAAGTGAGTCAACTCAGTTTGGGACCCAACAATTTCAGCAGCATTTTCAGTAGAAAAAACACATCACTTTCCTTTAATTTACAAGATGGCTGGGGTGGATCGGATTGGAATGGATGTAGGATGCATCATGGCACAGCATAGGACCAGATATTGGTAGGCCAGTGTAGTAGTAGTAGTAGTAGTAGTAGTAGTAGTAGTAGTAGTAGAAGTCCACTGAGCCTCCAGAATACATTCTCGTGTTTACCTTAGATGTGTGTCTGACTCTGGATCATAATAATCATAATCATTGGAAGCACACAGGAGCTATGTGATTCCAAAAAAAGATTATAAATAGACCCTTTTCACAGAGGCATCATCTTAAGACAAACAGTACAAGTGTCGCTCATATTTATTATGGTTCTGCTCCTTTTATATCAGGGCACTGATAGTAGACTTATCTTCACTAGTTTAGTCTACTGCATGCCCTGGTAAAAAGTACCATCATAAAAGAAGCAGACCCATAATTAGTGTTCTGAGCAACACCTGAGTTTGTCCTACAATGATACCTCTATGAAAAGGGTCTATTCACTTTACCAGATGATGTATAGTTATTTTTGATGAGATCAATGACCATTTGACCATGGCTCTTTACAAAGTGATCTGAACTTTCCTTGCAATTCTCTAGGGCTGCCCCCTAATAGTCGAGCAACCTTAGTTGATCGGCAGAGGCTTAGTCGACTACGTTTTCATTAGTCGTGCAAAAAGTAAAACATAAAAATAACATGCCACAAGCATCCCAACCGAATACATCCGTGGTCGCAACAAGCCTGATTTAACTCATCGCTGCATCTTGTCAGCTAAACATTGCTGTAACTACTAGGAATGGCCATTTCAAGCAAAAACTACTACTACTACAACTACTGGAAGTATTCGTCTATTATTCGCAGATTCACCCCCCCCCCCCCTGCACGCTGCACGCTGCACGCAAGACAGCAAGACGCATTCATTTTCACAAATCTGTTTTTTTATTTTCATGTCATGTTATTTAGTGATGCAAAGCTTATCTGAATGAGCTAGAATCCACAACATAATCTATGTTTTAGATTATGAAATACCAAACAACTCTAATCGAATACACAGTCCAAAGCTCAACGAGTACTCATGTACTTGTTCTGTAGTTGCTTTTTTTAGTCCACAAATGCACACATATCCATTGTCACCTGTATTTTATACAGTCTATGTACGTTACATTCACACTGGAGCTCCATTGGCCACACAGTTTTTGATCTGCTTTTTACTGTTGTAGAACTAGCAGGATACACTTCTACACAGTGATTTTCATGTTATATGCATTGGGAACCTTTTGAAATGTGAGACATAACCAGGTTAATTGCGTTTTAGTTAGGATATTATTTTAGGGCAGGGTACTTTTTTAGGGCAGAGTACATTCGCCTATTGTGTAGAAACATTGACCATATATGATGGCTCTAAAGAGAGGAGTGCTGATGCCCGACTATCTCCTTGGTGGGTATACACCTGGGCAGGTATAGGCCTACACCTAGGCAGGTATAGGCCTACACCTGGGCAGGTATACACCTGGGCAGGTATACACCTAGGCAGGTATACACCACTAGACACACGGGACTAATACCGGTGATCGCATCTTTAGTTCCCTGATTGCTGTAATTCAGAGCGTGAATATCTGTTGAATATCTAATCCATTTCTAACTTAAAAAACACTTTTGTATTTTTTAAGACAAGACAATAGTCGCTCATCCCAAGTAACTACGCTCGCGAAGGTTAACCTTCCCAGACACCGTTATTATCATTAACCGCTCCCCCGAAGGAGCACCATACATCCACACGCACCGGACGCGAAAATACAATTCAAACCAGGGGCGGGGCTTCAGGAGGGGCTGGGTGGGCGGCTGGGTGGGCGGCCGCCCCCGGGCCCGGGTCTCTAGGGGCCCAGCTGTGGATGACAATCGCGCGCACCCCCCCCCCCCCCCCCCCCCCCGGCGTCAATCGCGCGCAACCCCTCTCGTGCAGTGTTCACTTGGCTTTGAGCTCCAGCCTTCAGCCTTTCCTACTGAGGGAACCCATGTGGTGTATATGGTCTCCATGCTCACGGGCCGGGCCAAAGACTGGGGAACCACCAAGTGAGAGAAGCAATCTTCCATCTGCTCATCAGTCAAGTTGTTCTTGGCTGATTTGCGGAAGGTCTTCGATCACATTACTACCAGGAGGGAGGCGACTCGACATTTGTTCAACCTGAACCGGCCTGAGATCTCCCAGTGGACCTTGATGTGCTTGTCACTCTCCGAATCCGCATTAGCAGCCGTCTTCAGGATGTAGGAGTCCTGTCAGCTGTTCCGCAGGCTCCGCTGCACCAGTCATCCCATTCTTCAGGGTTCTCTCCTGAATGGGTCTCTGGTGGTTCCAGTAACTTCCCTGAGCCCATGCAGCTTGGCTGGACCCGTCTTTCCACAGCGGAACCACAGCACCGTCTGCGGGAGAACAAGTGTCTGTACAGCGGACAGGACTTCCATTTTGTCTCTTCCTGCCCGGTAAAAGACGGGGCTCACTAGTTATCCAGAGGGCGCTGGTGCGCTCCAGAGCCATGAACTTTGAAATGCCCTCTCGATTTGCTTTATGCTCAACTTCGCTGTTCTCCTCATTGACTCTGGTGCTGACGCCAACCTGTTGGATATGACTTGCCTCTCAGCTTGGGATCAGTCGGCAGCCTCTGGAGCCCATCTACGCTATTGCACTTGACGGCCGTCTCCTTTGCCAGGTTACCCATCGATTGACTCCTCTCCAAGTGGGTCACGTCAGGTAACCACATTGAAATACTCACCTTTCACCTTATCAATGCACCACTACAGCCTGTCATCTTGGGGTACCACTGGCTTGTGAAACGTCCTCCGACGTGCATCATCTGTGTGGTAACCTAGAACGTGGAAGACGAGGTAAAATGCTCTAATGCCCTGCTCCCAGTGCCTGTCCTGATGACTGCCTTTTTGTCCCTGCCAGTCTTTGCTCTCAGGTTCTCCAGTGGGGAAACTCTTCCTGCCGGGCTTGTCACCCCAGGATGAGGCGCACCTTGGCGTTTTTGCGACAAGGCTTCTGGTGGCCCTCAATGGATGAGGACACCAACGTATTTATCGCCACCTGACAGCCCTCCGGCCTTCTTCATCCACTACCGGTTCCTTGTTGCCCCTGGTTCTGTCACTGGCTGGCCATCTTCTGACGGTAACGCTGTTATGCTCACAGTTGTGGATTGGTTCTCTAAGACTGCCCAGTTGATTTCATTACCTAAGTTACCTACTGCCAGAGAAACTGCTGAAATTATGTTGCAGCATGTGTTCTGCCTGCATGACCTCCCCAGTGACATTATCTCTGACCAAGGCCACAGTTTACCTCTCGTTTTTGGTCAGCCTGTCATCAGGATTTCATCCTTAATCCAATGGGCAGGCCAAGCGCATAAACCAGAAGATGGAGACATCTTTGCGCTGTCTCGCCACTCACAACCCTGCCTCCTAGTCCAAACAACTGCTCTGGATTGATAACACCCTGCCCAATTCAGCCACCAGTCTCTCCCCCTTCCAATGCTCCCGGAGTTACAACCACCGCTTTCCCCCGCGCAGGAACATGAGGCCAGTGTCCCCTCATTCCAGGTGTTTATCCGGCAGTTTCAGCACACTTGGATGCAGGCCCGCTCCACCCTCCTACGCTTCTCTGATCGTTACCAACAATCGTCCAACCAACACCGCCCTGCACCCCACTACACCACTGGGCAGCCCATCTGGCTGTCTACGTATTACCTTCCCCTCAGAGTGGAGTCCAGGAAGTTGGCTCAACAGTGTGTGGGTCCATTTCCAATCGCCAGGGTTATCAACACAGTGGCTGTCCATCTCCGTCTGCTGTGATCCATGAGGATTCATCCCACTTTTCATGTCTCCAAGGTGAAACCAGTCAATGAGAGTCCGCTTCAGCGGACATGCCTCTGAGTACCGTGGTGGACATCAAAGGCACATCCCATTGAGCCATATGTTCACTATATTACAGAATTGGATTAAAGGGACATTAAGTGCACAAAATGTAGTCTTCAAAATCTCAGCGGTTGCTTGAATACAAGTCGGCTTTGACTGTAGAATTGGACAGCAATGAGGGAGAAAGAGAAAGAGTTAGACTATAGTATAGATGGGCATAGAAAAGAACACATCAATCATATATATAATGCATCATATATCTGCTTATTTCACTGGTACTACATATGACTTGTTATTCTCTATTCTAAATGAAGCAGTTGCACAATATACTTCTAATGCAGTGGTGTATTACCATTTACATACTATACTAACATATTCCAATGTTATTTTGGTATGTTTGGCAAAGAGGATGGTATCATGATGAAAGGACACGGATTGATTAATACAAAGAAGAGAGTGCTCATCAGATCCAACCACCTGCTTCTTAAGATTTTCTCTTTACACATGCAAAGGTAAGACATTTAAATAGTGATATGACGTTTGACAAGGGCACAACTGTTTTACATTGAGCCAGGTAGGCTAGGCAACACAAATATCATAATACTCTCAAAACTGTAAATATAGTTGGACACGAGACAACAAATACAAAGTCAGTAAACGACTAATGTCACCACAAGGGGGCATCTGCTGAGATTTGGTAGACATTTTCAATCTAAAGCCAGCCAGTGGCTGTTGTGATTGGAGGAGGACACCAGGAAAAGGTCTGTACCTGGCCATACAGGCCCAACTGATTAGCCAGGGTCGCAGGCCAGGTGATCTGCAGTGAAATGAACTAAACCAGGCTAATTGTATTGCTCCTTGGCTTCCCTGAGAGGCTTTGAGCAGGGAACAGCAGGCTCTGAGTCAAAGTAATTCTATCCTAGATCAGTGGGGCCCTATTAACCCAGGAACCACCGATATCATGGAAAGTGCATCTTTTGAGTCATAGAAAAACCAGACCAATACGTGGTTTGTATTCTCTGAAAGATCTGATGATGATGATGTTGATGATGATGATGATGATGATGATGATGATGATGATGATGATGATGATGAAATGATTAGTATCATTGTATCATACACTATCCCCTCTGGGATCAATTAAGTGCCAATGATCGTGACTGATACCATGCCGTGTATTGGTTGCATAAACAAGCCGATGTGTTAGATGTCACCCTGTGAACGCTCATTTGCATTATGGACATTATGTAGTGCACTATATAGGGAAACAGATTTGTACACTCCCATTTCGGTCAAGATTTCAAAATGGTGACACCCTTAATAGTGCACTATATAGGGAACAAGTGGAACAATTTGAACAAGGCCATGGGCAGTGAGGATACCGGCACAGGTATGTCTTAGTGTACCCTCTACGGAGGCTATTTTATTTTTTATTATGTGTTTTATGTGGGCATGACGGAGTGCACAGCAATGTAATTTCCATGTAAATGGATGAAATAAACCTTGACTTGACTTGACTTGAGGATCAAATCAGCAACCCTCCTGTTGACGACTTCTACCTCTTGACCTACTTCCACGTGACCAACTTCTCATTCCAATTATTTAACGGAAAAGGGCAACCCAACCAAAATATAATATAAACAGGATTGCTTGCTATTACAGAGATCACATAAATTACACCTGGTAAAAGAAAAACACGATATCCTATTAGGGTTTTCTCTTGTACTCCCGCAACTAACTTCGACATAAACATGAAAACAGTTTAAAGACTAATAGCCTTCACAAAGTTACAACTTACAACAACCAATACACATTAATAACAAACATACACATTGGAGGTTCACAATTTAATGAATTAATAGGGAAAACATAACATGACAACATGACAAGGACCGATTATGACGGACACAGTTCAAGTTGTTTAATGGGAAAGGGGGGGAGCGACGCTTAAACACACGACAGGAAGTGAGGTTGCGGAAATACTCTTCTTAACGGCCAAATTAATTAATTACAAAAAATATAAAATACATTAATAAATAATTCAAATACCAAATGCTGCAAAAGTTTTGTGTGATTGTAATACATTTCAACAATGCTTCACACACCCACCAGAGCTGTGGACACTAACCATCTCTCTCTGACTCCGAAAGTACATTTTCACGTTTCAGAAGTTGTAGCTTATTTGTCTGTTTGTTTCTCTTGATGGGGTGTGGCCACAACTAATCACAGAGGAGTTTGTCGATGGTGGGTTGTGCTTGTGAATAGCTTGGTAGTGAGCACTGCTTCTGCAAGGATGAGTACAGAATGATATTTGTTCTGTGTCATATTTATTTGTAAACACAAAACGATGTACTTAGAATGTAATTGTAATTACAAGCTATATTTCTTTCTCAGTTGAACATAAATAGATCTGATAGATGAGATAAATGTGTGTGTGTGTGTGTGTGTGTGTGTGTGTGTGTGTGTGTGTGTGTGTGTGTGTGTGTGTGTGTGTGTGTGTGTGGCCAGGTGTTGATAGATAGCCTGCAGAAGGCCGTCATTCGTCTTCATAGATCCTGGTCTACTTGTCATGGCAGGACCCAAGATACCAAATACAGTCAATCATTGGCTGTGTTCATATCGGTACAAACCTTTAGTTGGAGTAGTTATTTAGTACTCAAATGCTTCATCATGCAATACTTTTTCATAGACACTGCAACTATAAACGCATGTTAAATAGAGTGTCTTACATAATCCCAATGCATTAAATATTGAATGGTTTTGTGAGTATTCTGATACATGTGGCCAGTTTTCTAGCTTACACAGCCCTAATCAAATAGTTTGCCATGCAAATGACATCACTTATTTTTGTCACAATTTATTCGCCCTAACTTTAAATGTAGGCGTCTAAAAACAAACGATTATTTCTCTGTATGCCGACCGGTGAGTTCACACTACAGATTCTGCCCCGTGTTCATGTTATCAACACGACTGCTGGGATCGGGATGACGACACCTTTGCTCCGCCCCAATGCAAACTCGCTCTTTGCGTTCATTTCATTCTTGTTCTCATTCCGAGCATTCTTCGCATCTCTGTCAGTCCGACTGCGTTTTACGTACACCTTCCTGGTTGGCCCAGAAACAATACAATAACTTTACACAGTTTTCCAATATAAATATCACATCTAAAAAAATCAAAAGAGGTGATTTATATGAATGTCAATAACGGATGTGTTTGAGGTAAGTTTCAATGTAGTTAATGATATGCAAACAGATCGCAGACTTCTCGTAGTGGGTTTAGCCTACATCATGCTCTTGACATATGTATTCATTTTGTCTTATAAAAATAGCAATGTAGCGATTCTAATCATTTCATCCCATATTGAATTTCCATCGATGAGATGGCCGATTTTCCTCGGTGTTGCAACAGGGTGCTCACTTTGTCCACTCAGTGTTGTGGCAGACTGCACTGACATAGCACCAAAATCTTTGACATTTTTTAAATATTTGGAAGAAGCGTGGCCACACGCCCTATACCTACGCGTTTAATACACAATGTTGCGTGACAGAACATCGGAGAGTCTCAAAACAAATCAGATTTTAATCAAACGATAAGTAGTGCATGCTTGACTTTTGGACAAGATGACGGATAAAAACGGTGGTGTTTTCCTCTTCATAGTTGGATCAGCCGCCGGGAGTTGGAGATTTCACAGGAGCATTTTCGGACAACTGCAAAACCGTGTTGAAACACATCTTGCTGTGCATTTTTCTGATCGTCATCGAAGTTTGCGTGAGTATAGTCCTTATATTTTCCCCGGGATACCGGAATGCCTTATACTGTTACACCACAGCGAGATCAGCTCCAACTCCTAATGTAGCAAGACGGATACAAACACATTACGCTTGCTCTGCGAAAACCACATAGTTCCATCTCGCAAGCAACAATGTTTACAAATTCAGAATATATATGCATTCATGTACAATGAACAGTCTGGTTATTTAGGCCTACACTCATATGTCAAGTTGGCATGGATTCCGACAAATGTTTCAGAATAAAAGTGGCGTGTAGGCCTAATTGAATTATTTATTTATTTTAGAAACTCCTATATATTTGAAAAAGAAAATGGTGTGTAATGGGAAATCCAAACAGTAAATTGTGAAATCGATAGGCTTTACAAACGTATAGCCTATATTTCCACACGCTGTTGTGTAGCCTTTATTTGGGCTTCCCTTTTCCCATATCCGCCTTTTTTCGGGATATGCCTGCTCAGCTAAAACTAAAGTAGTAGGCGACTAATCGCACGGAGAGAAGAATAGTTAAGAGTCTGCTCTTAACTATTGGCAGATCAGGGTTGTAACAAAGTTTACCCGTACTTTGCCATATTAGTCACGCTGTAGGTAATACGTCCTTATGCGATAACCACATTCAATGATAACATGGATGTAGCATAATATTTCCAGCCCCACAGCCTTCTTCATTCTACTTTGCTCTAGAATAGATGGTCTGAAGACTTTCTCTTTATAACAAATCCAAAAAGTCAGCTCAGCTTTCTAAACTTTATTTTTTTTATGTTTATGTTTTTATTCAAGGTCATAGCCATGTACTATGCTGAAATAATAACATGCAACAATAGCTTACATGTGTAGGCTATTGTTGCATGTTATTATTTAGATTTCCACCAACTCAAGCTGTTCATTTTGTATGTTAACAGGACCCGTAAGCAGAGTGGAAAAGGAGATTGATTGTTAAGAGATGTATTTCATTTTAGTGACTGTTGACCTTCTTTGGTGTTCTTAAGTGTGGAAATGGTAACCTAGAGGCTTACTGTGTATCCGAAATTGAAACTTTATACTCTTGTCCCTGGGCAAAACACAACTATCCTGAGGTAGATTTGTACTGAATTGTATTGTCTCTTAAATAAATGGATAATGATGGTGATATTAGGCAATACAAAAAAAAGTCATAATGCAGTTAACTGTTGATTCTCATATATTTCAAATGGGTTGTAGGTCTATTTATATAATGGCTAGGGACACACATTTATTAATTAATCAATCAATGAAGTAATTTTGCTGATATTATTTAAAGCCTACAGGGAGAATTCAGTCAGATGTAATTCAGACATGTTACAAATAGATGCAGCAAAATATGCTTTGTTTTCATCTTATGCAATCATTGGACCTGTGAACGATGGCCTGAATGGCATTTTCAAAAGAATAGGATATTCGCTTTGCTAAAGCACGAGTCTCTACTTTAAAAAGTCGGATTTAAGCTCTGTATCCCTTAAAACTTCACGTTTTGTATTGTTAAATACATGCCTACTTAAGACAATACATAGGCTATAATGCCCCATTGGTTGACATTTTATTATGTTACATATTATAACTACAGTTGCATGATTGTAGTTAGTGTTGTTTGGCTGCCCATCATTAAAATAGTTTTAAGGAAGAATGCTATTATGTTTAAATATGTTTTAATGTACAGAACCAGTGGTGCATTGTAATAGTGCGGTGTTAACATGTAGAACTGAAGCAATTAATGGTATTATATAGGCCAAACCGTCATTAAATATAACCCTACTTTTCTATAAGAAAGATTTAATTTCACATTGTTTTGCATAACTAACCCTGCCTTAAAATCAAAGCTATGCAAATTGTATGCATGAAGAAAAACTCTCTTTCAACCATTGCACTAAATTAGATATTAAAAGGAGGTACAATTTAGACTGGTGTAATTATAACTTTGCACTCCACACCACCACTCTGGTCACAGTCACAGTTGAAGTCGTAGACATTAAAGAACCAACTAAATATCACTTAGCCTAATGATAATGCTTATCAGAAACCTCGCAGCTATTCAACATGTGTATCATTCAACGATAAAAGTGACTAGAAATTGTGATTTTTGGGAGATGCCATGAGAATGTAAATGTTGTTTGAGAAATCAATAGACATGTCAGTTAGAATGATAATCATTGTGAATGTTGGTGTTTGGAGATAGTTGCAATTCATTTAATATTGAAATTAATTGTTGACCCATAGCAAGTAGGCCATGGCACTATTATTTAATGTAGTTAAGTTATAATACTCCCAGCAAAAAACAAGGACATTTTTGCTGGGAAAAACGGATGTTAAATACTTTTGTTTTCAGTTCTCACTAATTGAATCTCAAATGTATTTTTTTAAATTTCAGAAACATTGCAGTAAAACATATTTCATCCCCTTATCTGTAATCTCTTCATATCTAGATGAAGGGAAATTAATTATATAAAACAGATGATGAATCAGGTGTCACAACAAGTCCAAATGCCAGGCTCTTAGCAGTCAAGGCTGGCTGGAAAGAAAAGGAGAGAAACAATCCAGTGGGATTCAGAGTGTGTGCCCTAAGGTAAACCCAGGGTTAGAAAGGGAATTGTAGAGTACAGGCAGCTGCGAAGCACTAAAAGCAGGGCCCCAGTGAGGCCAGTGTAGAATGCCACCAAAAAAGAAAAGCAGGCTCAAAGCCGCTGACGTCATCTAAGTAAATCTGCTTCAGTTCCGCAGTTGTAAAATGACTGACGGCTACCGAGTGCACTTTGGCATTGTCAATAACCTTAGACCTGGTTGACAAGGCCAAAGGGGTGTTTGGCAGTGTAATAGTACTTTTTCCATGACGCATATTGATATGGTAAATATGATATGCCAATTTATATCCACAGTTGGACTTAATTGTAAAGAATAGCTATGGCACGTTTCCAGCGTTGCTTTTTTTTTTAGCAAGCAACACAGGTCTGAATATTTTTGTGATCTTGTTAAGATAATAGTGAGAATTAAAGTTAGATGTTACCATTAGAAATATTTAAATAACTTATAATACAATATGTAATACTTATTGATAAATGTGATAATGTCATTTCTCTGATAATCCTTTCTCTGACAGTTACAAAGGAAAAGAAGGATCAACATTTTCAGACATTTTGTCAGACATGTCAGAGAGCAGTCATTTAGAGTTGTAATTTGTACCATTTGTTGCTGAAATCCCATCCTTATTTGGAGAAGAACATATAATGTGAACCTTTGATTAGACACAGATGAAAAGCAATATATAATCCATGAATCATTAGATGAGTCCGTTTCTGAAACCACTAACGCTCAAGTTCTTGGCCACAGTCAAAGCAGGAAATCTAAGCCTTGCCAACTTTCTTTAGCGTTGCCCATAGTAGCAGTAGAGGCTTAGATTCAAGCCTTCTACCGACGAAAAGAAGATGTGCAGCCATGAAACTAAGGCACCAGGTCCCATTCGTTTTTAATGTGTGGCTTGTAGACCTATTTAAATATGACCTATCTAGCTCCTTGCAAACCACACTCCCTATTACATCCTAAAAAATAGATGCATTGTTGTCAAAGCAGACACAAATCAATGTGTCTTCTCTGAAGGTTTAGTCTTATTGCCAGGCCTATAAAACCACCCACAAGCAAACAATGAATTTCACAGAATTGCACTGTCTAGCGAATGATAAATGGATACTTAGGCTACCCTAAGTACCAAGGACTTCCATGATTGTCCAGTAGTTGTCTTGTTGCTTTGGTCAGCAGAACCAGTCAGCAGCACCACCATGTATCATAACGCCTCATCTTTTGTTCAACATTTTTGTTGGCTAACTTCAGAAGATTCGAGAAGATTTGCCTCTTAGACTTCCTCTGTCTAGTAGGAAAAGGTGAAGAATAGGTCCACAACAAAGAAGATCTGGTTATCAAGTTGTCAAGTCTATGGTACTGATGATGCATCTATTTCTTTGGTAGACATATGGATTGGAAGAAAAAAAAATAGCTTTTGGTAGTTTCACACTGGAAGAAAATCAAAAACTGAATATTACTGTACGTGTAAACACAGTGACCGTCACGTCTTGTTACAGCATGTCACATCTGGCCCACACCAAAGTAATTTGTGTCGGGGGGGGGGGGGGGGGGCAGGAAATATGAATGAACGATACATGACTGTTTGTCTTTTATGCCTGTGATGCAGGGCAATTACAAAGAAAAGTGCAGTAAAAGGTTGGCAACGAAATAAAGTAATTTAAGAGGTGATAAGAACCCAGAGAAGGAGCGATTGGCAGAGTCTAAAGCTAATGGTGGCCTTCATTCTCATTGCAATGATTTGTTTTGTCATACCCTTGCACACGTGTCTTGAATGAGCCAGCAGCCCGGGTCTCTTTCTGCTCTGCTCTCATAACTGTCAGGAGATCCTTTATCTGATGGACCTTTATTTACAGCTTCAATTTCCTGAGCTTCTCATGTTCCGCCTTTCTCCACACCAGTGTGACATTGGGGTCTATGCAGTTTGGAATGCATTTCATATTTCTTCTGAAGGAAAATATTTTCCAAGCTGTCATTACATCTTCTACAGAATTTTTTTGGGTGACACCCAAGGACAGGGATGTATTTGTAGAACAAGGAGAGATATGCTCTCCAGTTCCAGACATATGGCCATCTAAAACATTAACCAGTGTTTCTTTGTTGGACTGGACATCTCCTGTATTGTTCACGTCACAACTGTTTTTAGGTATAAGGTAGATAGGGAGGCCTGCGCTGACGGTACCTGTAAATCAATGTGCTTCGCTGACAGAGATTGATCCCAGTCTCCAGACGGCTGCTGGTTGAAAGGATCCAGGTCTCATGTCTGAGTGGGATGATGTTGGACAGATTCCTTGCACCTAAGCGTGCTAGTTTAAAGAGGCATGAAATAAACACATGGCCTTTGCCAATAACAGGAGGGTTAGCATTGGCGAGCGTGCCAGCGGCGCTGGACCTTTGGAAATTGGTATTGAAAAGCTTGCTAATTCATTCATTAGGACTCTATATACTGTAGATTATTTTTCATTAATTAATTAATTAATACTTGATATAATCCTTTGTATGGTCAGAAATTGTCATTTGATTTCATATTACAATCTTACAGAAATATTTTCATTATTACTTTGGTGATTTTTTTTTTTTTTTCATTTAATTTATTTTTGTCTTAGGATACATTTGGGGTCTGGTTAGTATTTCTCTCAAATACTTAGTTAAGAGGCTCGTATTTATGCTTGCTTAATCTAGACGGTGGTATTTTGCTCAATGTTGATACTAGATAAAGGAATAAAATAGCATATTCCCATAGATTTTACATGCACATATTTCCGAAGATTCCTTTCTTTAACACTGCATGTGGGGGTCCACGCTGATAGATGTGTTATTCCAGAGTTAATTAACCTGCTTTAATGACATCATGAAATTGTAAATGGAATTCCAGCTATGTATGTTATTGTGTATGTGCATTATGGGGAGCATATTCTGCAAACACCAACTGGAATACTTTTGACAGTGCAGCAGTCATTATGAAGGCCAGGATATGTCTTTACAACATGCAGAATTTTGTAATCACCTGGTGATTATGGTGTTCAACATTGTGGACTTAACTGCTGTGGGCCATTATGCAGTGCACAAAAGTCATTCACAGAGTCATTATTGCACCCTCTAAGATAACAGCACAAAAGAACTCCACATGGAAAATTACATTTGAGACCTCTCATCTGTTATTTCATTACCTTGCTGTGCCTGATGGATAAAATGGGTCTCTCTTAATTTAAGAAGCTGGATTCCAGGTAGGCGAGTGGTTTATGTAATCTTGTGATAAGTGTCATCTTTCTTAATGCCATGTCACAGCACACACTCCCTGCTACCACGTTCACGTCTTGCATTGTCACCCCCCCCCCCAATCACACAAATAAGTCTATTTCCATGGTTCCCACCTTGTAAAGACAAGAGTATGCAATTATCCATTGGCCTCATGTGTTTCTACAGATGACATTCATACCTTCCTCTGGTTGTCATAATTAGGCCTGGGATTCTAGAGCACTTAGAGACCACTTCAATAGGCAACTCCACCAGGTTATTCACACGTCTCCCATCTCCAAAATAGCCATAGGACACAAAAGAAACGATGCACAGCAGCTAGTTATCCATACCAATGTAACTAGGCATGGCTGGGGGAACAAAATGTTATCACCACCAATGTTACTTTGTCCTGTGTATAATAGGTTAATACATAAACTGCCTAAGTATTCAAACATACCTCACATACCTTTTTTACATTTAAAAGATAACCTTTTTAAAGCAATTAAGTGAAGCAAAACATCTTCATCCTACCTTCAACAAATCTGTGGACAAACACACCGTCGTAAACATCTACATATTTCTTACTTTGTAAATCTTTGCTTTTCTACCAGATTTCACATTAAAGTGGTGACTAACTCCACCTTACATTGTATGAATTTATGTCTTGAGAAATCACAGAAATTCAAGCGGGAGGTTCTGTGGCTAGCCGTGACGGGGTGATAATTATTCCCTCTAGTTAATGGTCTGTTGTTGGATAATTAGTGATCTATGATCACATAGGCCACAGTAGCATGGCAACACAAACCAGAAAGTATTCTGTATCAAGACCGATTCCAGACCGATTCCGATTACAGTGTGGGGTATGGGAGACACATGGATCCCTCAAAAGTCAATCACATTTTTGTTTTTGTCTCGCCTAAGGAAAGACCTCATGTGGAAAGATTGTTGTACCTTGTTGTACCTGTAGAGACATTATAACACAATACACAAGAACATCTTTAAGTATGCGTCTTTGTTGTTAATAAAGCTATAATGCCAGGCATTGTAGCCATTTGGTGTGCAGACTCGCTTCAATGGCTCTGTAAAATATGCAAGACAAGCCGATGACCTCTGTATTTGATTGAAGTTAGAGAGACTGTCAACATGATTGTCTGATGTGAGAAATGTGAAATAGACATATGGTGGAATGTTACCATGGTGTGTTGCTCTATTTTATAAAAAAAATAAACGTATTTGTCAAAATGTGTTTGCTTGCAAATGCTGAATTTCTCATCAGATAATTTATTGTACCAAATAGCATCCTTACTTTTCAAGTGTCCTATATTTAAGCAAACACTTGCCCTTGTCATGCATAGTATTTTTAAGTGATGTAGAAGTCATAAATAAAATTGTTAAACAGTAGAAGTGTGTTAGAATTTAAAATTACTGGTGCGTAATGATGTTAGAATCTATACTATATACTAGTCCATTGCTAGGAACATTGCTGTTACTCTCCCTCATATTCATTCTCCATCAGACACGGACAATAATGGATTAATGGAAATATGTGTCCATATGAGTCCATAACATTTCTTAAAAGCACCATCTAAAGCCATTACAGACACATATTAGAAGTCACAACACAATAGTTATTTGTGGGGTGTTTAGTTTGGTGTCAAGGCAAAGGGAAGTTGTTGGTTCAATAATTCATTGCAAGCATCACAGTAGCACTATTCATTTCCTTGTGTGAAGTCTGAGGATACCACCTGTGGCCGTGAGACTGGCAATATTGGCGGCGTGAAATCAATATTTACACATGATTATACGGCACATGATGAATCTGGATACACACTAAATGGAAGAGACACATTTTTTGTTCGTCGCTGGCACATTTGTCATTCAAATATAATCTAATAACAGCAGTCGTTGTTCTAATAACAGCGTCACACCAAAAAAAACACAATTTTAGATTCATTACTTTGAGTCTAACATTCAGCTGGTTAGAGAGGAGCGCGGGACGAAGTCCATGCTTCTTAGTGGTCCAAACAGGAATGTTTTCCCCCTCCCTCATCAGTTTGTGAGTTAGATCTGCAGTGTCAGCAGTAAAGCACACAAACACGGAATTCAGTAAAAATCCCTCCTCCCCACTCTCTGCTGGGAGTTTTTTTTGTGCTTTATTTTCCAGTAGCCTGCCTCCCATCCCCCAAGCCCCCCCCCCCCCATCACCACCACGCCCGCCCCCCATCCCACCACCACCACCACCCCTCATGAACTGACAAACGCTAGAAGAAACATATGCTGCTATTCCCACTTACCGACAGCTTGTGCTGCTTAAAAAGAATGGAGCTCAGCGGTTGTCTAGTGGAGAAAAAGGGGGACATTAAGGCAACTGCTGCAAAATGGTGCTGGTTAAACATTTATGTGGAAATAAAATATAAACACATGTAATTGGGTATTTAAAACAACAGTCGACATTGAAGTGCTTCAACAAGGACATGTTTTCAGGTGGCCCTCAGTTATCCTTCCTTGGTTCCTTCACAATATTGTTATCACATTTGTGCTTGTTTGATTAACGTATTGTTTCTATCATTGTTGACTATTTCATCTAGTTTAAGTTTATGATAAATAATTAACTTCAAAGTAGTTGTTTGTCTCACATGTGACAAAATAAGCAAGCAATTGTTCTGAAGTTGTAAGATGGTTAGGCCTTCTATAAGAAGGGCCTTCTTTAAAACAAGGTCAGTTTGATATTTAGCTAATTTTAGCCACAGAATTCTCATTTGTTTTCATTGACTTTGCAAAACTCACAAGTGTCAGTCTCAAGTTGCTACTATGACTGACACTTTATAAACAATGCCAATAGACGATGAGTGAACTTGAATGAATGGGTTTTATGCATCATTTCAGAATAATTCTTCTTACCTTATACATCTGCTGTCCTACCACCATGTAAAAACTAGTTCATAGCAAAAACTATAGTATACCTATGGTAATACTGATCTTGTGTATGTGTTTGTTTACTGTGGCTCCACGGCTCCCCCTAGTCCGGTCCAGGCCTCGGCTTGGACAGCCCTGACCGCCACTGCCACCATGGACCCCAGCAGCTGGAGCGGCAGCGAGAGCCCCGCAGAGGACCTGGATAGGATGAGCGACTCGGCCGACAAGCCCATGGACAACGACGCTGAGGGGGTGTGGAGCCCCGACATCGAGCAGAGCTTCCAGGAGGCGCTGGCCATCTACCCTCCATGTGGCCGCCGGAAGATCATCCTGTCTGACGAGGGCAAGATGTACGGTGAGTACCAGCGTCCCCCTTGAAGTGTGTGTGCGTGAGAGAGAGAGAGAGAGAGAGAGAGAGAGAGAGAGAGAGAGAGAGAGAGAGAGAGAGAGAGAGAGAGAGAGAGAGAGAGAGAGAGAGAGAGAGAGAGAGAGAGAGAGAGAGAGAGAGAGAGAGAGAGAGAGAGAGAGAGAGAGAGAGATTTGCAGTTCTGTGTTGTATACACAATATATTGTGTATATACACAAGCAGACACATTTGTAATAAAGAAGCCAAGGAATTGATTTGAAATCGTGTTGAACCAGATGATTATGCTTGAAACAATCAGGATAAAAGCCATACTGGCTCACTGATGGTGAATAACTCCTCTGGCCTTCCAGAAGTTGCCTGTGTAAGGGGAGCAGCAAGGTTCAGTCAGCAGCAGATGGTACTACGCTGCCACCAGCTGTAGCCCCTCTCCTTCCTTCAAGACCCCCACCCCCATTCCTGGCTGCCTGATGTCATGGAAAGAGGGATTTTTTTCCTGCTGCAGATTTGGACTGTTGGTGTCAAGTGAAAGCCGAAAGACCCCTCCTCTGTCTGTGTGTCTCTGTGTGTGTCTCTATCTGTGTCTCTCTCTTTTCTGTTTCTTTGTCTGTCTCTCTGTGTCTCTCTTTCTGTCTCTCTCTCTGTCTCTATCTCTCTCCTGAGCATTTGCTTGCAGCTGTCATGTGACCCTCTGGCCAAGCAAAATGTTAATTCTAGTCCCCCCCCGCCAGCCTTGCTGGGGTGGTGGGGGTGCTAAACACACCAACACATGGTCACTCTCCACTCTGGATCAGAGCAAGGCAAATTGGTTTACTTCAGGTCAAAATGATTGACATTAATTGCTATGTTCAGTGCACAGTATATCCTGACATGGCAGCCGTTGTGGTTCAATTGATTATTATTAGTACTAGCACAACGTTTTTTTATATAAAATGTTTGTGTAAATAAATGTGAACCGAAGTTCAAAGCAATCTCTGGCTTGAGTGTTAACTCTAGTGGACGTAGTGAAACTGTTGATCGAAAACTGAAACTAGGGCCCACAGTCTCAGGTCCATTCAGTGACAGGAAGGTCACATGTTGAGGGTAAAGGCAGAAGCTAAGCTCGTCCCTCTATCTTCTTTAAACCATTTGGAATGGAGTGTGATGCTAAATTTATAGTTTTGCTCGACAATTTGTATTTTTGTAGTTACATTTTTTTCTTGCGCTGAACCATTCAGCAATTACTTGAGAGATGGGTGACACGTTGCTAAACTCTGGGAGGACTGCATGTCTTTGCGTACACGTAGGTCCACGGGCGTGTACAGGTCTCTGAGTAGCAACATGGATCTTGGCATATGTGCGGGATGCAGAAGAGATTGATCCTGCTCTTCATGTAGTAGTAGCAGCAGCAGCAGCAGCAGCAGCAGTTGCACTAGTGCCTTTTCTTCCTTATGTTAACCTACATTCATAGTACACTGGGACAGGCTTAAACCGTCCACAAGGCAGACCTGTTGTTTAGAGTTGTTCCGATTCCGATACCAGTATCGGAAATTGCTCCGATACTGCCGAAAATGCTGGCATCGGTATCGGCGACTACTGGAGTCCAGGCACCGATCCGATACCACGTAATTTATTCAATTGGTAATCTAATAGGGGCTATGCGCAACATACTTCTGCATTCTGCGAAACAGGTCTCATCACATCCGGTTCAGGTCCGCTGTACCGCGCTCACATTATTGTATTTATTAATCCGCACTTCCAGATAGGGTGGCCATTTGTCCGGCTTTAGGCCGGACTGTCCGGTATCCCCCCCCCCGTCGGCCGTAGGTCCGAGGTGTGTTGCGATCGCGCACGCCTCCCCCCCCTTCCCTTTAAGCAGGAAAGGGCTTGAGTACATGTGCCTTGTAATGTGCCTTGTAAATGTGCCTTTTTTTTAATAAGCAGACACAGGAAGACAAAACTCTTGGCATGTAACATGAAGCAGGCGCAGCAGAAGGGGAAACATGTATTTGTGAGAGTAGAGGCCACTAGGGATGGTACAGTGTTCCACACAATGCTGATCACAAGAGGAGCCGCCACGAGTGCCCTTAAGCCCTTTGTTACCCAGGGGCAGAGTGCTGTTAATTAGCAACAGTCTCTATAGCAACTGTCTTGCGGTACAAAACAATGCTTAATTTCTCCTTCTTGTGGTGTTTAGTTGGAGTGTTTTCTGTTGTCCAAAAAACTATTGGTCATTGGCACTGTGTCCATTCTGTGAGGCTAATTGTGACTTGGACAGGAAGCAACACAGCTACCTAGCAGGCATTACCAAGCACTCTCCATAGCCCACAAGTCCACTAGATGTTAAAAAGCACAAGGGAAACATGTCAGTAATGCAGCTGAAGACCTTAATGCTCTACACCATTCACCTGCTGCGCAAGGCTGCATTTATTTATTCAAGAAATTGGGTGCATATATGAAATGACACGACTCACACAAATTGCATGTTTATTCATTGTTCTGCATTTGCACATGCCCTGCTGCAAGCTAAATAGAATTGGCGTTGTAGCTGAAGAAAAAGTACGAAAATTGCATATTTATACCGTCTCTGCCACATCCACAAAGGGTTTCTTGTTAGTTATTTTTTTGTTGTCTCTCTTTAATTTGCAGACAATAAAGACAAACATAATTGTATCTTATTTTAAGTTACACCATGCAAAATAGTGAAAACATGTCATATTTAAAAAAATGTCTTGGGGAAATGAGTCACTGTATATAATTCTCTTTACTCTGGTTGTGATGCCACAGTTTACCCATTTAGTTTCAACATAGTTAACACTGCCCAAGTCCGATCAGACTCACTAGGCTAAAATGTTAACCATAGAGGTTAGGCTAATAGAATATTCAGTCCATATTGTGCCGCCTCCCTCTCTGTGTCTTTTGAGGTAAAGCTCCTTCCGTTACCTCTCTGCGGTTGCTGTGCTGCCTCATCAGCGCTCCAGCCTTTAGACCCCTCCTGTGGGAACTAAGTGGCACTTGGTTTGCGGGGATGCCAAGGATGAGTTAGATATAATGAGCAGACCTGGCCTGCCCCAGATGGCCCTGCAGCACCGCGCTCCTCCGGGGCCCGTCTCGCTGGGCTGAGCACGCTCAGTGCTGGAGCAAGCGGGGACCGAGCCTCCCCGCTGAGCACATAATGAGGAATTCTGGGATCAGCTCAGGCTCCCCCAGTCACCTGCATTTACTCAGAATGCAGGGAGGAACTTGGGTTCAGAAAGACATTACCCACCGCCTCCACTATAATCTCCCACCCCCCCCCCCCATTTGTTCCCTGTCATTGTTGTTGCTGCAACACTCCCGAGTTTTCACACATTGTGCTTGTAAGAAAACTTCCAATTGCTTTATATCCTCATTCCCCCGTAAGAGATGAGATGAAGATGACAATGGAGCCAGAAGTAATGCTAGTTTAGAGGTATAGAGGATTGACAATCTAAAGGGTATTGTTGTTGTGACAAAGCATTAGATAGCAGGGTTATGTTACATATATTTTCCTGTGTTGATTTGTCACACATAAACATCAATATGTACTGGAGGGGGGGGGGGGGGGGGGGCGGGGGGTTGGTTTCTACCAAGGTTGGCTTTTAAAGAGAGCATTATCAAGGGCTGAAAGGCACAGCATAGCGTGTCAAAATATTAAGGGAAGGTACCTTTTTTTCATGTGGTTTTTATGCTGTCACTTAAACAACAGCACTGCGTTGGCAGTCTTACTTGGAGCTCTCTATACCTGTTGGTTTGCATCCTTGACAGAAGAGAACTAGAGAAGAGGAAACTGGATCTCTAATGGGCCAACGGTTTGGTTCCCGGATGATGGCTGATGCAAACATTGTTGATGGATCAATCAATGGCTTCTTAATTCACCATCATTGGTTTTGGTCAGTGGTGCTATGTTGTCTATCTTGTCTGAGATTCCAGTCTCTAAGGCCCAAAGCACACAGAGCACACATTTCAGTTCATATTTGTAGCGCGACCCAAGAAATAAATGGAATCATATTGTTTAAACGGAGCCAAGCACACAGAGCGCAAATGTAGCGGGGCTGTTTTTAGCTCGCTTCGTATAGGACTTAAGTCTATTTTGGACGCGAAAATTCAAGTCCCGTCATGGCCTTGTGCTTTGGGGTTAACACCCCATAACCTCTTAATTCTTCTTCTGGGAACAATAGCCCTGGGCCATGGCATTATTTGTTGACAAATGATGTAAAACATTTATTTACATTGTGCATTCTGCTGAATGCATGTTTATTTTATCCTCCAGGATAGAAAGTTCACATTCATTTGGCTTGAAAATTGCATGTTGTAAATTATGAAAAAAATATGTAAATGATGGCTATTAATGAACATAATTGTTCACAAAACTTGAACTTGAATATATTCAGGCATATTCTAGTCTAATCATGTACATAGTATCTAATTTTCTAATGAATATATTTAGTCTATGCAGTATAGTCCCTCTGCATTGTCTCCATTTGTTATCAACCACACTCGAGATGTTTATTTTTGTCAGAAAACAGGGTAGTCTCTGTCTGAATGTGGACGTTGTTGAGGTGTATTTCAGCTCTGTAGTCTGGTTGAGGTCTTGCAATTCTGTTTTCAGGTTGTGTGTTCCCAATTGGGTGTCATTGTTTGACTTGAACACAGTTCAAATTTTAGCTTTTCTAAAACATGCAGTGTCAAGACCTGGGTCTTTTTGATACTGATGAGAGAGAGAGTCCCTATTCTCTGGGTGAACACTTTATGTTGATGGCATCATATTATACTGATGGAGCCATTTTGTATAATCAGCATAGGAATGGCCTGATGTAGCCAACACGAGAGACGAAAACTGAGTGATCAAAAAGGAGACTCAACTTTGAACAATGCCATGTAGCCTTTTTATTATTCTGTTGTTTGAACATACAAGCTACGGCAAAAGCGTTAGCATGAGGATATTGGAAATGTATTATATTATATTACAATTTTAATGAAATTGCCATTTTGTTTCTTGGTCGAAATTTGATTTCTTCAGCCAAATTCAAAGCAATACCACAGCTTTTGCATATGAAAGCCAAAACAAATGTGACAAGAGGGGACATCATGGCCCCAAGGGTGGAATTCTCACAATGGTCAGCGATAACGCCTCTTGCTTTGTGCTCGGATGCTACATTGATCCTGAGAGATTGCAAATATTGATTTGACTCGGGGTCTTCTTACTCTGCTGTGTGCATGGCAGGTAGAATGCACCTTCCCCAGCTCTCCTTGTCATGTTCACACGTCGCAGCAGCTAACGCGTCACTCGTTCCCCTGTGGGACTCATCATAATGACACATGTCCTCACGGATTAGTCCAGCAACCTGTCCAGCTGTAGTAGCTGTTGGTCTCGCTTTTTGCTTATTTATTCCTCTCCTCAGCCTCTCTTGAGGGACACACCTCAGTACAGTGACCAGCCTCTGCTGTAATGTATGTGATGATCAACTCAGTGACTCCTAATTGATAGTGAGTCAGACGTGTGTGTGTGTGTGTGTGAGAGAGAGCGAGAGAGAGAGAGAGAGAGCTGAACAAGGGTCCAGTTCAACAGAGGTCCTCTACTGTAATGTTCTCGTGTCTCCCGGATGGCGTTGGGTTACTGACCTGCTTTTCTGATGTCTTGTGAGATCTGGAAAGAACATCTCACCTTTGACCTCCCCCCATCACTGTTGAACTCGCACATTACTCAAGCGCCCATGACCCACACCCCAACAATAAAACCTTTTATCCAGCTCAATAAAGTCATCTGAAGTTAAGTATCGATTTTTCTTTGTGTCCAAGGGTGAGGAAGAGAGAGTGAAAAAGCTGTTAATTACAATTAGACGCAGTATTACGTGGGTTGAAATTGATTTTGCTGTGGTTGGATTTTTCCAGCGTTTGAAGGATGGAGTAATTTTATGTTGTTCTTTTTCCTCACGAGTAACATAGCAGATGACTAGGTCAAATATAGAAGAAAGGAAACATTTTGAGGGCCCAGTGTTGGGGGCCCTGGGAATAAAACCAGAACAGTCAGTGACAAGAATGTTCTCAAGAATCAGACGACCACATAATCTCTTGTTTTTAAACATATTTATTTAAGCAATATTACACGAGAGGGTGTGCTTTACCGTCATTATTGGCACGACAGTGATGTCAGGACCGAGGCGCTTGCACTGAGTTACATAGGCATCACTGTCTTAGCCCCTGCGGCGTGCATTATTTTTCAGGGGAAATCGATAGGTCTGTTTCAATACTGGTTCTTAATGGTCGAGCTACGGCTTGATCATTCAAACGTTGAGCACCTGCGGTATCATGATAAAGGAGCAATGTGGATTCAGGAACGACTGGGCCAGCTGAGCTGCTTCAGCATCATCAAAGTCGACAACACCTGTTGATGATCTGACCAATCACAACCTTCAGACCTAATAGCCAACCCTGTTTAGCCAACCCTGTTTGTTGTGGCCATACACAGCATGAGATCGCTATCTAACTTCCTGTTAGGTAGGATACACTGATGGCCGATTGAGCTTCTTGTCAAGAATTCGACAATTGGAACAGTGGGTACAATCGCGATCAAGGAAAACATCTGGAGAATTAGCAGGAAACGTGAAGCAAATTGCGATGGACGGACAGAATTGAGCCAATGTAAGGGGGCCATGGATAGCATTGAGGCCACACTTGAGATATTCCTATGTTGTATAATAACATCTTATAACAAATGTTTAAGCCTATATAGGATGACACTTTGTTACAATCCTTCACCAATCAATAAAAGCTTTGTATTGTTATAATATACTATATAATATATGTTTTTTTTGTAGAAAGTACCATCATTCCTATCCGGAACTCTGAAGGAGTTCAAGTTGTAGCTCCCGTGTTGATTGTATAATGAAAAAGGTTTCTTGCCACTGTTGTATACTGTTGTGAATAAAAAGGGGGCCGTCCTGCTAGATGCCTTCATTTTGTTGCTATAGTCAATTGTGATGCTAATGTCTGCCTGAGACTCTTGATCTATCACATCTATCTCGTCATCGATCACAGATGACAGCAAAGCCACGGCCATTGTGGACTCGCACGCACACATACACACACGCATGCATTGGTCCCTGTTTCAGGACTATATTTTTGGGGGACTTTTTGTGGTCTTCTTTGGTTTGTATGGAAAACCTGGAATCCTCCAGGTTTTCTTGTTTCGTATTTTGGGTCACGGAATAAAATATTTCAAACGGATGCTCTCGATGTGTTGCCTCTGTCTTCTTGACCGCTTACTAAACTATGGGCTGTGGTTGTACAACATTTTTGGTCACCGTGTGTTGCTAACTTTTCTTCACCTTCATTTATAAAAGGAGTGTTGGAAGGGAATGTGTGGAATTTTATTTTGAATATTTGTCTTTGGTTGCCAGAAAGTCAACATATTTTGTTGGTATTAATTACGGATCAGTATCCTGATACTTTTCACCACTAATACCACCACCACAACAACACTTGTTCACATGAGATGCCCTGACCAGCAGAAAGAGCAATGTAGCCAATCTAAAGTCTGGTTTCAGGCCCAAATCAAGTCCTTCTCACATCCATTGACATCATAGCCAAGTACTTGGCCAGATGTGACTGTGGTTTTGTCCATGTTCAACAAGGCCTGTTACAGGAAATGGTTTCTTAAAAATGGAGGGATGAAAGTACAGCAAGCTAGTAAAGTATTGTTCCTTCCCTCAGAGGACATAATCTAGGAAGTCAGGATATTTAATATGCCATTACTTTAACTAGCCTCATTGGTCATCTTAAAAAAAGGCAGGAAATAAGGCATTAGTGCTGTAATTTTTTGTAATTTAGCAAGCAGAGAAAATCTGTGTTGGACTTGTTTTTTACCTTTTTGATTATATTTGATTCATATTTACCAAAAGTTTTCACCAGATTTAGAAATTCCTGAGGCATGTAATCATGTTTTCAAATGTAGAATTTCTTTTTTAACAACTTATGTAAAATATGACACACAGGACACCTACATTAGACCTGAAATGTGTTTTTTTCTTGTTCGTTGAAGGTAGCAAATGGAAGCTGCACTCTCTGGATGTGCCACAGAGGAAAGGTGTTGGCAAGAAGAGGTGGATTAAAAAGAGGACAATAAGACACAACAGCTCTACGAACCTTCACAACCCAGAGACAGAATAGAGAGGGAGCTGTACCGAATAGCAACCAACCTTTCTTTCTTCCCTCTTTCATTTTCCTTCCTGCCGCTCTCTATCCGTCTCTATCGCTTGCTTTCTGTCCTCCAACCTTCCATTTCCACATGTATGCATGCTTGGAAATGCAGTATTTATGAGATCATGTGCAGGCTGGGTCCCCTCTCAAGATAATCTACTGAGATCTATATTTCCAGTTTCATAATAAAATGCTGACCAATGCCCTGAATTATTTCCCTTCTCCTGCACTACCACACTGTTTTGCGTGCTCCTGCGTAGTGTAGGGTGTTCCAATTCAACAATGAATGGGTGTAGTGTTGGTGCCGAATGTGAATGCATGCTACATACGGTCAGGGTAGAAAAAGTATGTAATTTATTGTTGTCATGTCAAGCATTTTTACCAACTTCACCAGTGGCATATCGACTGCATTGTCGACCAATAATGACGTGCCAGAGTCTGTCCTACTTCGTTGTCATAGTGATTTTTACCCTTCTGGCTCCATTCGGAGCGAAGGGGTAGGGAGTAGGGGCAGAAATGGGACAGAGCCTAGGACTATGGTAACATGCACTACAACTGTAACTGTCTTACTGCTATGGTAACATGCACTGTATTACAGTGGAGACCCTTTGATTTAACCACAGAAGCAGCCTGAGCCACAAGACAGGAGAATGCATGCCGCTTGGCAACATTAATGCATACACAGAGGATTTGCAGCAATCCCTGTTGCAATGCTTTATTACCAAAATATTCCTCTTAATATTTCTCTGTCATATAACCATAAAACTATAACTAATAACTTCTGGAATCTCAAATCTCAATTGACTACCATTTTATGTTCAGACCTTTTTGGTTTGTGTTGAGCACTGGATTAGATGAAACTTCTAGAAGTGGAATTCACTTAACTTTCCTGGTAGTATTGAGAAAATAACATACTGACATTACTCTGTAAACTACTGCTGAAGGAAACTAAAAGGTTGCTGTATAGTCATTCCTCCTGGTCAACTAGAACATGTTCTAGAAGAAGAGTTTAAATCTACCAGGCAAAGGACTCATTATCATGGAACAGTGTGTGTGTGTGTCTGTCATATACAATGTTGAAGTTATTAAAAAAATCACCATGTATGTATGTTTGACTTGATGCCACCTTGTAATGTATAATTAATTTCTGATAATTGCATCCTTTTGCATACAAATGTACAAGACTTCCAGATTGAACAATACATTATGTGAAATATTTGTTCAAGATTTAATCCTTTAAAAATAATGATTTTTGCTCCTGCCCCCTAACCCAAACTTCAGGCGAACAGTACTTCTAGTCTAGGATCAACAGTATAACTATTTATCATGAGTAAACCAACCCTTTCTATTCCTCTGTTTATGTGCCTCACACACTATTACTACACTTGGCTTGTGCATTTTGACGATGCACTCTGGCCAATGGTGTGTCCAGAGTATTGTATCAAATAGAAAAAAAGAACAACCATTTTTTTCACGCCTGGTGAAAAAAATACGTTATGTAAGGGATAATTCACGACGAGGTGTGCATGTATTGAAAAATAATGCATGATGCGGGGGCTAAGAACCCCTCCGCGAAGTGCATTATTTTTCGATATGCACACCTCGGAGTGGATTATCCCGCTTCAACCCAGTCTCACAACAAATCGTGTAATACCTACGTTGGTCCACGGGGGAAAACGTGGTATATTCACAATAAAAGCTCTAAAATCGTGATATACTTACGTTTAATTTGGCCTATTCATTTACATTGGCCTACGCACCGGTCACGTGACGGTCAAGTTTCCCCCTGCGAAAACAAAAAAAATGGTGGACACTCCTTGCAATATTTTGAGCTACCATCCACATTTACATGCATTTAGATGACATTTCTGGCGAGAAGTATGCGTTATATTTTCATAATCTTCTATCAGAAAATGTAGACGACCTTCCGTTTATTAGTTTCTATGACGATTTTAGTGTCTCTTTAGAAAATCGTTGGAATGCAACGCTTTGTACCGTTGTTATGGTGGTTGCTATGGACGCTACTATCGCGCGACCACGGCTCTAATGGACAATGTGGGCATCCGTCCTATTGGTTAGTTATTACTCCTGTATCAGAGCTATAGAGTAAACAACTCTATAAACAACTCTATGTTTACTCTATAGCTCTGATTCCTGCACCATGTTTCAATGGCGTCAGGTTGCTAGGGGCTACGGCTGAAAGACGCTGTGACCACCTGTCCCATTGGGAGGACATATCAGCCGGAATTACTGTCCTTACTGTACTATTGTTTATGTTGTAATGTCATAATATTGTTAACAATAAAGTTTGTTAAAAAAACCCAACAACTATTATTGTCCCGCACCACAATGTGTGTCCCACAATGTGAACTCCAAACAATTCATGTTTGTCCAATTCATGGACAAACAAAGCAGCTGGAAACAAGTCTAAAAAAAACACTTGAAATAAAATGTAGCCTATATTTATATTTTTACAACATCAATCTCCCTATAATATGAACAAAATATGTTCAGGTTATACTTTCTCTCTTGAAAAACGGGCAAAACGCTAACCCTAACCCTAAACCAGAAAATGAATCAAAAAAACTAAAAACGTTCGGAAAATGCAATACACTTAAGTGTGCGGCGCCATGTTTTTTGTAGTTCTAAAGCCCCTTGCATGGCACAGGCCTAGCCTGGCAAGCCAGACCTACATCAGAAAGATGTAAGGTCTGGCTCAGCTCCATTGGCAGTGTGGGCGGGATAAACGGTTGTCTTTCAAGTTCCCTCTGCACGCAATAGGATAGCGCTACAACCAATCAGAGCAACGAAGAAGGTGACGTAGTCAGACTACGTAATTAATCAAAACTCAGAATAAATATTTCTTTTCGAGGAAAGACTTCAGTGCCGTTCTTTGTTATTTTCTCAAATAAAATGTTAACTTCAAGTCTTGAAGAGTCGCGGCCAAAGCCGAGTGGAAAGACAGCCGTTCGCCAGCAGCAGCAGCCATTGTTTACCTCTAACACGGAACCGTCGCAACTCTGTCGTCATGGTAGCCCGGCTTCCGACTCCGCCCCTCACGCTGTGATTGGTCAGACATACAAGACATACTTGGTGTTTCCAGCACCAAAAAGCCGACGGAGCCGTGCTAGACCTACACTAGCTGCCAAATAAATTTGCTGCCGCTAGGGGGTGTCTAGAGTTCTAGGCTAGCACAGACCTACTTTCTTTCAAAAGCTCATATCTTGGTCAATTAAAAACAACTGTGTGTATTGTATACTATTGGTTCATCCAGGGCAATCCTGTCAGCCCTGGGGAAGGGAACACAATGGCTATAAATGGTCATATTAAGTAATATGGAAATATTTATATGAAACATTAAGTAGTTTAAGGGGTAAATGGGGTCTAAACTGCTCCAAATTGAAAAGCATGACTAAGGATAAGGTCACCATCAATATGTTGAACACATTTTGCCACTAAATATCCCTTAAAATATGTTTTAGTGATTTTATCCATATTGGCTCTATATAGGCTGTGAGAAAGTACACATCAAAATGCCTTGGCAGTGAGCAAGATAAAAATGAACCTTTGTTGTAGGATGACAATGAAGATATCGTTGGAAAGGTCTTGATCTGCAGAGTACAGATATGCCACTGTGAACATTCTGGGTGGTTCCTGCTCCTCAGGAATGCCCTTTGAACCTTGAACCTAAGGCACTTTTAAAGGCTTACAGAAAAGCAACACAATGTGATACAAACATGGGGAAAACATTTTTGGAAAGCTCTTGACTTCTTCTATCATGGCCTTTGTCAAACCAACAGGGGGCGCTACTGGGTAGGGTCAAAACCAGATTTCACCCAATTAACAATAGTAAAAATGAAATCTGACCAAATAAATGTGCTCCCCAGTCCCTAAAACATATAATACACTTGCAAAGTTCCTTGACACGTTTTCACATAATAGGGAAAACTTTAACTAAACACTTTAGAACTACAAAAAACATGGTGCCGCACACTTAAGTGTATTGCATTTTCCGAACGTTTGTAGTTTTTTAAAATTCATTTTCCGGGTTAGGGTTAGCGTTTTGCCCGTTTTTCAAGAGGGAAAGTATAACCTGAACATATTTTGTTCATATTATAGGGAGATTGATAGGCTACATTTTATTTCAAGTGTTTTTTTTAGACATGTTTCCAGCTGCTTTGTTTGTCCATGAATTGGACAAACATGAATTGTTTGGAGTTCACATTGTGGGACATACATTGTGGTGTGGGACAATAATAGTTGTTGTTGTTGTTGTTGTTTTTTTAACAAACTTTATTGTCAACAATATTATGACATTACAACATAAACAATAGTACAGTAAGGACAGTACTTCCGGCTGATGGGTCCTCCCAATGGGACAGGTCAGAGAATGTCTAATAAGGAGAGAAGTTCCACTCTCGGTTTACTTCCGGGTTCTGAACTGTTGCAGTTCCCCTCTGGTTCCATGTGAGGGCGCTCACAGGACAAGTGCAGAATGAATGGCGGTCTATGGAGCTATACCCCTCAAACTCCACTTTTCTCAGGATATAATTTTTTGTCTAGTAATTTGAATGTTGCTTTCGAAAGGGGATGCAAAGAAATTACACATTGCTGGGTGTTAGATTTTTTAGAGTCACTTATTTGCTTTAAAAAAGTATTTTAAAATGTCAATGACGTCATACACATCTTACGACCAGAGATACTGCTTTACGGCAAGCCTCTCCCTTTCCCTCAAGGCATCGACAACACAGCAGTACATACATAATGATACGCAGATAAAAGTGCCAGCAACCAAAAAAAGTTGCTGTGTTAAAAAAAAAAGAACTTGGGCGAAAAGGTCCACCATAACATTCTGGTCCCGCTTCGGATGCCAAGATGCCATCAAGCAGGATCTCTGGTCGTAATCAGTCCTTCACTGACCAATCAGCGTTCATTAGCAGAATGCTAGCGAATCCGTGTATCATTCGTTCTTTTTATATTCAATTGAGAATCCAAAATCGGAAAATGAAAAAACGATTTGTTATTGCCTTATTCGTTTAAGAATCTGATACCAAAAAACAAATAACGGTTTGTTTTTTGTACTTTCGATGTTATGGTCAGATCAAAAATAGGAAATGAAAAAACTGGGCCACGGGCCGAACTTGATTTTGATATTTAATTTCTCCGATTTGTGTGACCAGGAAGTCTTATATTTATATTGACTTATATTGATCCAATCACAGCCCTCTCCATCTCTTTGTCCGATACATGTGTTTTTCACTTATGGTCGTGTTGAACACAGAATCTTCCAACACTCATTTCAGAGCATCGCTGGATGCATCTGCTGCAGCATGGTGGAAATCTCTGCATGCGTCTTGCCAGTTTCAAATAAGTCTTTAATTAACGTATGGTTCCAGTGCGGCCATGGTGTCGATACCAAATTAATCCAAATAATACTGATTCATTGACTTACAATCACTGCGTGATTCTGTTTTTTCAGGCTTTCTTTCACACTTAACTGTTGACGAATTTGCTGCAAGCTTATCAAGTGCAACACACAAAGAAGTCAATAACTTCCTGGTCACACAAATCGGAGAAATTAAATATCAAAATCAAGTTCGGCCCGTGGCCCCGTTTTTTAATTTCCTATTTTTGATCAGAGCATAAAATCGAAAGTACGAAAAACAAACCGTTATTTGTTTTTTGGTATCAGATTCATAAACGAATAAGGAAATAACAAATTGCTTTTTCATTTTCCGATTTTGGATTCTCAATTGAATATGTAAAGAACGAATGATACACGGATTCTAGCGTGTTATGGGCAACAACAACTCGTCCTGTAAGAAATCGAAAGGACTCGTTCATTCAACTTTCGATCTATAACCCATGTTGAACTTGTAAAAACTACAATCAAATCTGAGATTTCTCAATGAGAATCAGGTGAAAGAGGGTCCGTGTACGTCGCGGCCATTCGATTTCCGTTCTGAGATGGGAAATCCAAAATAGGGAAACAGACCCGTTTTCCGTTTTTCGTTTTGGAATCGGACAACGGAAAACGAGAAACGAGTCTATTTTCGTTTTTCGTTTTCCGATTCTGAACCGGAAAACGAAAAACGAGTCATTTTCTGATTCTCATTGATGTGCTTATTATCGGAAATAGGGAATAGGATCTTTTTTTTAATTGAGTCCTCTGAGTCCTACCTTCATCAAAATGGAACACCTTCACGACAACACAATACAATAATAATGAAATTATAAAAATACAATAAAAAACACATAGGCTACACACATACGGTCAGGGTACTAAAGTATAATCCGTTTTTCTGTCAAAACCAAAATACGAAAAAACGGAAACAGTGCCCTCTTTTCCTTTTTTCGTTTTAAACCAAACGCGGAAAAACGGTTTTTGCTCTCAGCGTCAAAAAACGAAAAAACGAAAAAAACAAAATCAAATAACGACCCAAATTTGGTTTTTGCAAATTCCTTTTTTCGTTTTTTGGTTTTCATTCATTAATATGAGGGCGGACAGACCGGAAGCGGAAGTGACCTGTAGCAACTTCAAAATAAAAGTAGTGTGCTAACTGGCTATCATGCATAGCCTAATAAAGTTTAAAAAAAACTAAAAAAAAAACTTATTATCATACGCTATTATAGGCTACCGTTCTCTTTCTACACCCATGTATCGTTCACATTTATTTTAGTCAAGTGAAACTATAACAGCTGGTTGTTAGGGAGAATGTGATACATAATTATTATTATTTTAGCTGAGTGTGTGAATGCACATTGTGGAAAACTTTTACCCGAATTACATTCCCTGCCTAAACAAAGAGCATCTATAAATCACCAGCAGAGTTCCCCATCACGCACAATCAAGAAGAGCCTACTTACACTGACGTAAGCCGTCTGTGTCCGTGTATATGTCTGATTTGGCCATCAGGCAACTGTAATTCCACAGTACTGGGTTGTCAGCTGCCTAAGTTATTTTGTATCCGATTGATGTGAATGTGTCACACAAGGAAATCATGACATGCAAAGGATATGCAGCTAAAAAACAATAAATTAGCTACTTTATCAGTTCTTATGTAAATCTAATGATTACGTTTTTTAATTCTCCTACATTTTCACAAGACAAGGGTTATTATGTTTTGATTTATTAGAAAAAGTATTAATGCTATACTATTGATTTAAATTAAGTCTATAACACAACAAAATGTGGAATAAATGAAGGGCTCTGAATACTTTTTAGATGCGCTGTATTTACACATGATTTACTTTACATATTTCACCATGTCAGTCTTGACTGTGTGTGATGGGGAACTCTGCTGGTGACTTTATAGATGCTCTTTGTTTAGACAGGGAATGTAATTCGGGTAAAAGTTTTCCACAATGTGCATTCACACACTCAGCTAAAATAATAATAATTATGTATCACATTCTCCCTAACAACCAGCTGTTATAGTTTCACTTGACTAAAATAAATGTGAACGATACATGGGTGTAGAAAGAGAACGGTAGCCTATAATAGCGTATGATAATAAGTTTTTTTTTTAGTTTTTTTTAAACTTTATTAGGCTATGCATGATAGCCAGTTAGCACACTACTTTTATTTTGAAGTTGCTACAGGTCACTTCCGCTTCCGGTCTGTCCGCCCTCATATTAATGAATGAAAACCAAAAAACGAAAAAAGGAATTTGCAAAAACCAAATTTGGGTCGTTATTTGATTTAGTTTTTTTCGTTTTTTCGTTTTTTGATGCTGAGAGCAAAAACCGTTTTTCCGCGTTTGGTTTAAAACGAAAAAAGGAAAAGAGGGCACTGTTTCCGTTTTTTCGTATTTTGGTTTTGACAGAAAAACGGATTATACTTTAGTACCCTGACCCACATACACACACACAAACACACACACACGATTCCACAATGATCATATATTTACATACAGGCTAGAGCGCCAGTGGTTCCACATTCTGGACGAGAGCCTGACAGAGCTCAGTTCAAAGTTGGTTAAGGCTGAAATAATACCATTAATATCATCCAACAGTTTATTCGGTTTCCTTTGGACAATCAATAACTACACATGATCAAAGCCAACTTCATGGCAGCAGGTATGGCCGGTGTGGTCGGTGCTATTGAAAGGGACGCACATAAAAATAATTGCGCCATCAAAAGATGCGTGATACAGATACGTGTTCGTCAATAGAAAGAAAGTACATTACATCAACACGCAGATTGCTTTTGATGCAACTTTTAACATTCTTGATGTTGCAAAGTGGCCTGGGTCTACCCATGATCCGCGTATTTTAATGGAGAGCGGTCTGAGGCGTGAGGTACCAGTTGGGTGTCTTGCTGGGTGACAGCAGCTATCCCTGCAAGACGTCTTGACAGCCTATCTCAGTCCACAACCGGGAGCACAGTTAAAGTATAACATGTAAGTGATTACGCAGATTACCCTTAGTCCTATGCGTAAAAAACATCGTATTAGCTCTTTGTCGCCTTTTATTTGTTGAATCCATATCTATTATTGTTTACTGTTTTCCTCCATATATGTTAGAGCACACAAAAATACACGAAACCTTGTGGAGAGAGGAATTGGGCAGATGAAACGTCGATTTCATGTCCTGCACGGCGAAATACGCCTCAGCCCAGAGAGGGCAAGTATCCTACAGTGATCACTGTATGCGCCACTCTCCACATCCGGTATAGGCTGTTATTTAAAGTGTTGAATAGTGGAGATATGCTCATTGGATAATAGTTTGCATGGTGCTTTTAATTGCCTCCTTGATTTAATGCAATTTACGTATTTTTATTGTTTGCTTTTTCTCGTGCATATAGGCTACAACGTCATTATCGTGGTCTGCACAAACTTGTCATCATGCGTGTGTTCTGCTAACTGCACTGTCCATAACTATTTGATAGGAATTAATTTCTAGCCTAGGCTATTTCCTTGTTTTTCGGAGATCCTATTCCCTATTTCCGATAATAAGCACATCAATGAGAATCAGAAAACGACTCGTTTTTCGTTTTCCGGTTCAGAATCGGAAAACGAAAAACGAAAATAGACTCGTTTCTCGTTTTCCGTTTTCCAATTCCAAAACTAAAAAACGGAAAACGGGTCTGTTTCCCTATTTTGGATTTCCCATCTCAGAACGGAAATCGAATGGCCGCGACGTACACGGACCAAAGAGACACATTTAGCCGTATAGCGCCATCTGCTCCCATTCATTCTGCACTCACGGGCGATCGCCCCCAGTGGAGCTCTGGTGGAACTGCAACCAAAATTCGGTACAATGGGACTTAATAGGGAGTGGACAGGCTCTCCGTAGACGGGCTCTGGACAGGTGGTCACGGCGTCTTTCAGCCGTAGCCCCTAGCAACCTGACGCCATTGAAACATGGTGCAGGAATCAGAGCTATAGAGTAAACAGAGTTGTTTATATAGTTGTTTACTCTATAGCTCTGATACAGGAGTAATAACTAACCAATAGGACGGATGCCCATATCGTCCATTAGAGCCGTGGTCGCACGATAGTAGCATCCATAGCAACCACCATAACAACGGTACAAAGCGTTGCATTCCAACGATTTTCTAAAGAGACACTAAAATCGTCGTAGAAACTAATAAACGGAAGGTCGTCTACATTCTCTGATAGAAGATTATGAAAATATAACGCATACTTCTCGCCAGAAATGTAATCTAAATGCATGTAAATGTGGATGGTAGCTCAAAATATTGCATTTTCCACGGAAAATGTAAGGAGTGTCCGCCATTTTTTTTGTTTTTGCAGGGGGAAACTTGACCGTCACGTGACCGGTGCGTAGGCCAATGTAAATGAATAGGCCAAATTAAACGTAAGTATATCACGATTTAGAGCCTTTATTGTGACTATACCACGTTTTCCCCCGTGGACCAACGTAGGTATTACACGATTTGTTGTGAGACTGGGTTGCCTGCTTATACCATGGCCACTTACGAATCAATACAAATATAAGGGTGTTCATATTTTTAATTCTGTGTCAAAAGTACAACTTATAGCTTGCAGTACTTTGTGTGGGCCTGTAAACTACCGGCAAATGACCGGTTGGGTCTGACTAATGCCTGGGTCTGACTAATGCCTAATGTCAGTTAACATGAGATTCATGTGGAATGCGGACGTTACCTTATTACTCCGGTAAATAGAGACGACCTTAGTAATGACATGGCAACGGGGAAGCTTTCTAAACGTAGTCCCCTCAAATCCGGTCCAAGTTGAAACAGTTACTAACGCTTCGTTCAGTGCATTAATCTTTAGATCGGTGATAAGGCTGCTTGCGTCCTGGCCGTGGATGTATTGAAAATTAATGCACCCGTCTCCAGCCAATCAGAATCGAGTATTCACTCGGGCCATGGTATAACTAGTAATAAACAAGCTTTCAGTCGGTCATTTGTGTTTGGACTATTTGCTTTGGAATCATCCGTTTGCATGGATCGTTCGTTGTCATGCTATGTGTACACAGCGTGTGAATTATTGAAAATAGTTTCTGCTGGCCCAAGTTGCCTCTGCTTCAGTTGATTCTGTTTGACCGAGCTTGTCAACCCCAGATGTTCATTTGTCCAGACGGGTCAAACCGACGTCAAATAACTAGCGGCGACGAAGGCCGACTGTTGCGTGAAGACGAGCTTATGCTCCCTCCTTTCACCAAAATATCCTATGTATTTAAAGGATTCAAATGGAGTTTCGCTTTTTAATCCAAGCGAGGGGGGTGTTGGTGTGTCCTGGTGGGCATTTGGAGCATTCTTTCATCCATGTTTTGGAGAAATTCGTTTTTGAGGTTGTTTCTCTGATAACTAAAAATAGGTTGTCACTTTTGGAGAAAGTTGGTATCCAAAACGAAACTTGTTGCGATACAACTGCTATCAAACGCAACCTATATTCACGTGCCGCAGTGTAGCGCTGACTAGATGAATGATCGATGTGTATAACAGCGTTTCTCTTCTCGTGAACTGATTCGTTACGCTGAACAGCCAATCTGATTTGTGATTTCTCTCACCGACGCCATCCGTGGCTGATTCAAAATGCTCAATTGGCCGGAAAAGCCGTCGACAAGGGCCAACGTGCAGGACACACAGCTGACTTAAACTTCACCTCCAGTTCTGAATGACAAAAACCCTGAGGTTAAGACATCCTAGGGTCTTGACCGTTAGTTGTAGAAGACAAACACATAACATCAGGTTTTGCTGCCACTAATACTTTTTAATGCATATATAGGCATATTTCTTTCCTATTTTTTTATTATCAAATTGTGAAATTGTAGCTTCCCACGTGTAGGTCAAGCCTTGAAAAAGAATAGCATGCAGTCAGCGTTTTTCCATTGGCTTTGAAGGTATAAAATACATTTAGAAAGATTGATGGAATGGTTGAAAAACAACAACCTCTTCCTGAAAAATGGAAATAGCATTAAAACAGGAGAAGCACTTCCAGACCAACCCTGTCATTCATTTAGCGCACGTGAGCAGAGCATAGACACGCACAGTCCATGTTACACAACCACAACCACACCCTTTCAGTATCTATTACACATGCAACAATAAACATGCAACACATAACTCTGGCCTCATATCTGCCTTATGTATCATGATTCCCAATGGTGTTGCAATCATCTGTAGAATATGGAATACATGCATTGTCTTCTGACTTTTATCTTGATAAACGTGTGTGTGTGTTAGGTTATGGTAAAAATAGGGCCAGCCTGTTGAGGACCAGGTGTGTAAAGCATTGCTAGTACACAACTATAGTGCCCGCCTACCTATAATTTGTGTCATAGTTTTGGGGTTGGCAACGTGTAATTACCATGTGAAAATGATGTGCCGGGACGATTGGGGACGTTTGGGCAATTAGTGCAGAGCTGAGGACAGAAGAATGTTTGAGCCTCTGCTAATTGGGAATCTCTAGAAAACCATTTATTTAATTAAAACATGATGAAAGCAGCACTGTTTTACACAGATACATTTCCATCGCCATTCTTTTCTGTACCGTTATGAATGTCCAGGTCTGTGTTCTTTCATAGCAGTCTTTAAAGAGAATGGAATTCTAGTAGATTAATTTGAAAGGTGGTCTCTATAGAGAGTTTGCAGCATGGGGCTCCTGGATCTGTGTTTAGAATTCCTGTGATATGTGAACTGAACTGCATGTTCAGTAACAGCGATGCGGTTTACATATATAAAACTATTAACACCTAATAATTGTTAATTTTTTTGAAATAGTCACAATGCAACGGGTGGCTCTGGTGGTTTTATAACGATGACATTATAAACTATTCGGATTCAAAAAAGAGCTCTTCACCTCGGCTATTGTAAAGGCAAATTAAGTATGTGTTAAATGTAATATATTCCACCTTTTCTGTTCCACAGGTCGTAATGAACTGATTGCGAGATACATCAAGTTACGTACAGGAAAGACGAGGACTCGGAAACAGGTAAGAAAACCCTGGCTGCAGGATCTGCATGATGTCACACACTTAGATAGAAATTGCATACAAGAAAAAGGGAGTCTACACACAATGAAACACAATGCTTGGTTGCATGCATGCCTAAGCTGGTGTCTAGCCATGTTACAGAATGCTGGATGCATTCAAACGATAGGACTGTGACCGTGAGAAAACTAAATGGACAATGTAGTGTGCATTTACTCCCACTTACTTTAAAAAAACAAAATTGTATATCCTTACGCTTAACATTAAACACTTTGAAACAATCAATTATTCACTATCTTGCAATTCAATATGCATTGTGTTCCTAAACAATTTGAAAAAATACAAAACAAAAGAACACAGCATACGCTGGCGTGCGGCCACAGTTTCTCAGAAAGCATTCTTTCCTCTGAATGAATTGAGGTTGCACACTTTGCGGGACTAAAGGCTTTTATTTGTGGGCAGGTGGAAGCACAAATGGAGTGGGACTTGCTCTGATCACAGAGATGCCACAGAAGCCCGGAGACGGGGATCTTTTTTCTGCACTGTAGTCGGCAATCAAAAGTGCATCTCGGTGCTTATACGTCCTCTAGAAACACCGAAATTGGTGCTCAACACTTGCAGCCCATAGCTTTCTGCCACCCAGGCTAGTTGCAGTCCTGTACCACCTGTATCCTTAACCCACACCACTGAGACAGAACAGGCTGTTATACTGCACTCTGCTTTTAGGGCTTTGGTTTGTTTTTTGCACCTACAATACGTAATTGATGCCTGTGCTGCTTTCAATCTATGCATAATAATTTTTTTGAAATTGGTTATAAAGCATTGTAAAGCAAAGTTAGAAAAGTTAGCCTTTGTCTTGTGTCCGATTTTACACATTACACTTGAATACGAAGTGTGTGCTGTTTGCGTGCTGATTGACTACTGCTCTCAGCTAGGCTGTAGCCAATCAGCATGCGAGCAGAACAGGCTTTGTGTTAAAGTGTAATTTACTATTAAGCAATAAGCCACTTGAGGCCATAAATTTACAGTGATTTTAGAACAGCTAAACAAACGGTTAATATGACAAACGGTTACTAAAATGGTTACTATAGACGATCTAGTAAGATTTAAAAAATAAACACACAGCAACATAAAATGCAATAATTTATTGAAAACAAATCATCATTCTTCCACCAAGCAATATAGTTCCTCAAGACAGAAAAATGGTTGCCCACCAACACAGGCTTTAGCATACAGGCGCATTAATACAAAAATTGTATTGTTATGCGCTCACAGGTGTGTGTTTATAGTGTATTTTACAACGGCTTTGAGCCAAACAGATTCAAGGACCGGAACTATCTGTTTTTTAATATTTTGAGACTTGATTCAATAATACTAAATTAATGCTGCCAACAATTACTTAATTGATTACATTGATTAACATACACAAAGTATGTAGTAATGTAGGTGTAAGCCTATAACTAAAGGGGCATGCGCTTCCCTTAATTGTTTCACTTGGGTGGAAACAAGTGTAAGTATTAGCCTACCCTGCCACAGTTTTTTTACCTGCAGAAATGAGGTTTTAGCTCTTTTTATAATGGGTGTTTATTTGACCATGGTGACATTTATGATGGTGATAACAAAATGAGTAACACTGCTTTAATAACACCACCACAGTTACTGTTGGATATGTTAACCTAACCTACCTCCATGAAATATTTCTATGGAGGTGAATGTTGAAGTAAAAAAAAAACTTGGCCTGTGAAATGTCTTAGCCAGCTCCCACACGCATACCGGCCAATTGTCATTCAGTGCACAGAAGACCACATCTGTGCTTTCTTAATGTGCACTAAAGGGGCCTGCGTCCTCCTTAATCACTTCACTTAGGTGACAACAACAGACAGCACAATGCTTTATTGGCTTCATGCACTCGCTGTGCGCTTCAGAGATGCTGCCATTGTGGGATGCATCTCTTGATTTTTAACTAAGATATGTGTAATCCACTTTGTACTTTTATGATTTTCTTGTTTTTTTCCTTTTCCTTTTTTTAATGGAGGTGTCTAGTCACATACAGGTCTTAGCGAGAAAGAAAGTTCGAGAAATCCAAGCTGCCATTAAGGTAGGTCTGGCTATGCCCAGTTGCAGGGGGCTTTTCATTGCCATGGTTACAGGCTGTTCCTTTGTTTTCCTCCTCTCCCCTACCCCGCAGGTGTCTAGTCACATTCAGGTTCTTGCCAGAAGGAAATCTCGTGAGTTTCATTCCAAGCTAAAGGTATGCGCTTTTCTGCTTTTGGGCATGTGGTTGCTGTGTGTATAGCTTCCTGTTTCCCAGGGTGATGGAGTGAATGCCTGCTACTCTGATTCCCCTAACCTCTTAGTTCTCACTTGATCATCTCCTATTTCTAATTCTAACCCACCTCCCTTTTACACCATCCACCTCACTCCCTCTGCCTGCTTTTTGTATTTCTCTTGTCTTCATTACTTTTGGAGATCAACTTTGGCTGGCTAAAAAAACTATGCTATTTAACATAAAACACTACAAAAAAATTAAATACAATAAAATAATCCATTTGAAAAAAACCTCAAAGCAAAAAGTATGAATTGTAGAGTTGGCACAAGGCCTATTTTGAATGCTAGTGTGCCACTAGAGTCAGTGTGTATGTGGGGAAGCACGCTGGCAAGATGCATTTGGCTGTTGGTGAGTGGCTGCGAGCTGTTTGAGGTCACGGGCCGCGTACATCAACAACATTACTAGAAGATATATTGATAAAAGGGCATATCACCCAGATTTTATTTTCAAGACAAATACATTTTACAACCGACACTCCATTTACAATGTGAGATAATGAAAGTTTTCCCCCACTGGCGACGTCTTTGTGGCGGTGTGCTTTCGGTATGTAGAATGGCAGTGAAGTCTGTTCTCTCTTTAGCCTGCTGTTGCTCTGCTGTTTGGCCCTCCTTTTCAGTTCAGATGAAGTCATTTGAGAGCACTCTTGTTATTCCCCTTTTAACCCTTTTCGAATATGACAATTCCATAAAAATCGAAGCACTATTGTCAAATAAGTACTCTACGAATACATTGACCTGGAATCTAAGGTCTTTATGAAGTATAACCATGGTAACTATTTCCCCCTATATACCATTACTGTGTGTGTGTGTGTGTGTGTGTGTGAAGAGCCACAGAAAGAGTCGGTCAGGCAGCTAGCTGTGAATGGGGCACAGGCGACGGTCTGAGTAGAAACAGGCAGCTTTTGTATGGATCTCTGTCTCTTCTCATCATAAGCAAATTAGGGTCCATTGGAGAGAAATCCAAGCAGGCGTTTCACTTTTGAAGCAGACATAATGTTCATGTTAGTTTAGCCTCAAATGATAGCTGATTATTATTGTTGGTTTTTTTTATGGAAGACATCCAACCTAGTGACACAAGTAATTTTTCATTATTTCCGTAGTTGATAAATAATGTATTTTACATATTCAATGTATACTTGTTAATTATCCTGATGCAATGCTACTTACGTTTGTGTGTAAATATGAGTATTGTTTTATAGTATTTATTTTTAATGGATAGATCTCCATGATACCTGCTAAGTTTTATACTTCTTAACAACAAAGAAAATCTATTTTTACAATCAAACCTTGTTTGTTTCTATTTAGGTCACAAGTATGGTAAGTTTCTATTCTTTGATCATGTCTCTGCATGAAACAGCTTCTAGGTTATTGTGTGTGCTTCTGCCATAAAATAACTGCACATCATTGCAATTATCCTGTTTATTTCCTGTGTGTGTGTCTTGCCGTTATGCTTGCCTACAGCCTCTGATATCAATGCATCTTCAAAGGGCATGGACACTTCTGCAATCGTTTAAATGGACATTGTATGACATTATTGTCTACAAGAATTGAGGACTTAAGGACGTTCGCTAAAACATAACGTACAATGAGATATGCACCTTTTGCATTGTCTTTAATTTACAGCAGTTAATATATTTTCCCTTTGTTAATAAAAAAGAAAATGCCTTTGGTTTGAAAGGCAGTTCATTTTGAAAGTTTGAAAGTGGCACAATATCAAGGAGAAGAAATAAACCCAAGCAGTTACACATATGTTCATACGGCCTATTCATTTAAAAGCTCTCCTCCAATGATAAAATACAGAGACTAAAGCTGCAGAAATATTTTTAAGCAAGTGGGCCCTCTGTCCTTCAGTTTTTCAGAAATTCTCCTGGATGTTTGGATGAGTTTTGACATACAGATTAACAAAAACCTTAATAGAACAGCTCCTGAATACTGTATTGATAAAGGAAGGAAAGGAAGGAGTGGGGAGAATGTTATCTAGGAAGATGTCAGTAGTAGATTAAACCACAAACAAGCTCTGTTAAAGTTCAAACTATTGTATATGGGAATTTCTCATTTCTCATTGTTTTGCCACATTCATATTTCAGAAAAAGAGAACTACATTTAATGGCGAGGACAGTTTCTCTTTTTTTCTCTCTTTCTTTTTTTACCTGTTGCTGTTTGTAGGAGTGAGGTCGCTATTTTTGTACACTTTTGTGTGGTTATTGCTGCTTCTACTATGCCCCCCCTCTTCTCTGTGAGAGTGCTAAGCTCTTTGTAATTGTTGTTAAAGGACCAGACCGTGAAGGACAAAGCCCTTCAGAGCATGGCTGCCATGTCCTCAGCGCAGATTGTTTCTGCCACCGCTATTCACAACAAGCTGGGGCTGCCGGGCATCCCACACCCAGCCTTCCCTGGAGCAGGGGTAAGAGCACCACATCCACCCCCCTACCAGCCCCTGATCCAGACCCCCCCCCCCCCCCCCATCAGGCTGCACATCCAGGGTGGGCCAGCCACGCTGAACACCACGTGGGCCAAATCCCATTACACACAACAGCTTTGCATAACCAGCCCCCGATCAGTTAAGCACAGCATTAGAGGGAATGGAAGTGAAGATAAGCACTTCTTAATATGAGGCACACATTTTTTTTGTTTTAATCTTCTGGCAAACAGTTTTTGACCAAATGGTCGGATGTTCTTGGATGTTGTTGCAGTTGTTTGTTGTCTATTTATTTCTTGATTTCATTCTTTAGTTTTGGCAAGGAATGATAACCACCGGTCAGTCAGGATCCACACAAGAGTGAGTATGATTACTGTAGAAATGACTGAATGAATGACTGATGAATACATGAATACTATCTCCCATCATGTATGTCTTATCGTGGATTTTTTTGAGACATTCTTCTTTCGTTCTCTTTCTCTTTCTCTCTCTCCCTCTCCCTCTCGCTCTGTTTCAGTATTAAGCCCTTTTCCCAACAAGGATATCCAATCCAGCCAGCAGTCACAACAACCATTTCAAGTGAGAATTCAATTTACAATCAATAAAAGAAAACACAAATACAATACACAACACCAAAAAAAACGTACAGCTTTTGGTCTTCAACGACATTAACATTAAAACCAAAAAAACAACTAGTGGAATGAATGACTTAATACACCAATTGAAGCATTTACATGAACTCATATTCTTGTGTTCTAGTCTAAAGGTATACAAGTGCAGTGCCCGATTAAAACATGCCGGAATGGCAATACTGGCCTCCAGTATTGCTGCTTGCAGCTTTCTCGAGAACCGCTCATCTAAACAACTTCATACTCGACACTGCACTTCCTTGGGTCCTTAGCAATGCACCCGCCAGTGCAGTGCCCGATCCGTGCCTGTTCGGAACAGGCCGATTGTTGCAGCTTTCTTGAACCGCTCATCCAAACAACTTCACACTCGACACTGCACTTCTTTGGGTCCTCAGCAATACACCCCTATTGTGTGAAGTCTATCGGATGAACGGTTGTCGAGAAAATCGAAGGACAGACATACAGAAACCCTCCATTTATAGTATAAATTCTCGTAATGTTATAATGATAAAGGCTGTACACAGAACACTTTGGTAAAGGCCAACAAGACAACATTAATATAGTGTCATTCTTTCATGTTGTCTTGTTTTCATATGTTGGCAAAGCACTAACAAACACACTGAGTGTCTCACTTTGACTTGTAACACCTCACTGCCTAATGCTGAATCTGAATAACCCATAGAAAGGCAGCCTATGTGTGCATTAAAAAACTAAATCAATGTAAAGACTGAAAACAAAGGCAGAAGCAGACACCTTATCCAGAGAGATTTTGGCCTTACAGCAGTTGGATAAGTCTGCATATTTGTCTAATAGAATTGTAATATTTGAATGCGGGGCAGAATAGCTGCAGGTGGAATAGTGTGGTAGCTCGGGTGTTGAACCAGATGCAAGGCTGCAGGCCACCTCCCAGTGTCCGCAGCCTCCACGCAGCCATCCTTCAGCAAGATGCCCAGCCTCTACCTGCTTCTCCAAGCCCTGCATCTGTATTCACTTTTGGTCATGCTGGACACAAAAACATAACGACCAATCTCCTAAATGTGTGTGTGTATGTGTGTCCGTGTGTGCAGGTTATGAGCCCTCAGCAGCCCAAGCCCCCACGGTCCCCGCATGGCAAGGTCGCTCCATCGGAACGTCTAAACTTCGGCTGGTGGAATTCTCCGCCTTCCTGGAGCAACAAAGAGACCAAGACATAGTAAGCGAGCGTGAAACACTCCTATCCTATCTCATTTATTCTGCTGCGCAAAACATAGAGATAGATTGTAGAGATGGATTCCCAGGCATAGGCCAGGTCAAAATATCAAGTGGTTAACCGTAATCTCTGTGGTAGACCTTTGAGGCACTGTTTATATTTCTATGAGCCTACTAGATAGGTCAAGCAAGTAAAGCCATAGCTTGACTCAATGCTACATTATAAGGCTTACAATACACCAGCTCTACGCTCACGACTGCCATTTTTTTTATTGCTTACTTTCAATGGAGCAATTTGTCAAGATTTGTATACATTCCCTTGATTTGTTTTTACTGATAGCCTATGACAACAGACATCAATCTTACATTGTACTTATATATTATTTTTGAGATGGTACAGTTGCCGTGAAGGGTGCAGGCAGCAAAGCCTCTTTTGAAGTGAAGGTTGGTGTGATGACAAGGTTTAAATACCAGGTATAAATAAATACCTATAATGGTAGAATACCATTATAGAAGTTGCTACAATGATCAACATAGGCCTACAGTATATATTAATTTATTTACTGGTCACTTCAACAATTTGGTGTAAATGAATTGCACTCAAACCTTCCATTTATTTTTCTGTATTGTTTTGCTGAAATGTGCTTTTCAATTCAGTTCTGTTTTCTTGCAGTACAACAAACACCTGTTTGTACATGTCGGGCAGACCAACCATTCTTATAGTGATGCCCTGCTGGAGTCTGTGGACATTCGTCAGATTTATGACAAATTCCCTGAAAAGAAAGGAGGCCTGAAGGACCTCTTTGGAAAAGGTCCCCAGAATTCATTTTTTCTCATAAAATTTTGGGTGAGTTTCACAAAGCTTCTAAATACAGTGTTGTTTAGTGCCTTATTTTTGATTGCTGTAAAATGCATTGACATTTTTAAAGTTTACAAGGACGTTTATTAAGACCATATTTGTTTGGTCTTTATAGTTTCAGACTTCATTAGCACATTATTGATTAGATTTTAAATTAACCATTTTGCTGTTATTCATCAGTATATCCAATCGCAAGGCTACTTCAGTCTCCAACTGATTCTAAAATTCTACCTAATAAGAATCTATTCAGGGCCATCTTAAGTAAATGAAAGTAATCAGTCCAAACACAGAAGCTCTTTCTCTTTTCGTGTCTGCAGAATGTGCTCTTCTATATTTGGACTTGCATAGCAGGAGAGACTGTGATCAAAGCAGTCCCTAATTCAGTCTAATATATCAGAACAATAGAGTGACCTGGTTGCACTCCTAATAGCTGTTTAAAAATTGCATGTATTTTCTCCATGATGCAACATGCTAACTAGCGGCAGTCAACAAAGTGGGCCCATATGCACTTGGACTAAGTCCCCATCACATTTCTTTTGAAGTGACCGACTGATCTAAATTTCAAATGAAAGGCGGAATCTGCACAATAATGAAAGGATAACTGCTTTGCTTAATGAAGGAGCAGAGTGATGCAGAAAGATATCTTGTCTTTTTGTTGACTACAACTAAAAAGCATGTCCTGGACATACAAGGGGCCGTCCACTGGAAGCAAATCCTTTTCATGAGGACAAATCAGCCTTTAGATAACTTAATTGATTTCTTTTTAGAATTTTGTTCCCCATATAAATGTATTTGCATGCACATTCAAATGGCTCCTCAAATAGTATCCATCACTAGAGGGCAGTGTGTTGGTTTTCCAGAGAAAGTGATGTGTATGTATGTATGCCATGCATATACACTGTATGCACGCTAGAAATCTATAGATATGGATGGATATTGTCGAATTTTAGTGAAATAATGTAAAATATTAGTTCGGTCTTTCTGAAAAACTCCTCTTTTTTTATTAAATGAAAATCAAGATATTCATCTTAAATTTGCATTAGTAATGTTTCTCTTGTAATTACCAGGCTGACTTGAACTGCAACATTCAGGAAGACACAGGAGCGTTTTATGGAGTGTCGAGCCAGTATGAAAGCTCAGAAAACATGACCATTACCTGCTCAACAAAGGTGTGCTCCTTCGGCAAGCAGGTGGTGGAAAAAGTGGAGGTACGATACCTGATGTTTATTAGTTATTTGTGATCAGTAATAAGTTGACTGTGAACTAGTGATGGTTTTCTATGGATTAAATAAGGTAAGGACATGGTGAGGTTGCTCAGTAGCTTAGCAAAGAAACATGGTGATCAACACTTTTTTCTTTTTTCTTGTCCATGGTCTTCAAAATGGTCAGTTTCTGTCCATGTGTTGTGTTGCTGTTATTATTATTAGGGACTGAGCCAGTAAAACTGGAATGTCCCTACTGAAATTGCTTTGTTTATTATTATTATTATTATTATTAGTATTAGTATTATTTTAGTCCTCTTTCACTGCATTTTTACCCCCCTGAATATATACGAAAACTATTTTTTATTTGGCAAACTTGTCGGGTCTTGAATATATTAAATATTCTGTATTCTGTATATCAATTCCATGTTGCCCACTAGTTAGTATTATTATTATTATTTGTATGTATTTATGTATGTATTTATTTTAGGGCTGTCAAACAATTAATTTTTTTAAACTGATTAATCGCATAGTATTGGCGAGTTAACTCGCGATTAATCACAGTTTTTAAATTCTATTTTAAATCCACTCCCATTAAAGTTAAATGAGATAATCAAATGGAATGACACATTGTCATTCATACCAAATGAGGAGAACTCTGGTGTAAAATGGTTCTGGGATATGTTTAGAATGATAACGAGTTCGAACGTTCCATGGAGAGCAAAAAAAAGCCTATACGACGCGAAGCTAAGTTCGCTGTTTTTAGCCGATTCTACCAAACAAGTTATACATTTGAGTGCTACGGGCATCTCACCTGGTAAAAAATAAATCGCTTTTTTAAAGCACTTACAAGGCTAGAAATAGCCTGACACTTCTTTGGTAGTATAATGAGGGTCTTAACATATAAAACGAGGCATTGACAACTTCGTAAGTGTACAGATAGTTTATTAAAAATCATATTTTATACACACAATACCTTCAGTAGTTCACCCGTCGACGCCATGTTTTTTTTTAGGCTGATAAGTCGATTGACGAACACAGAGCTCGCATGTAAGCACGCGAGTGTGTTAATGCGTCATTTTTTAAATCGTAATACTTTTTTTGATTATTTTGTTATATGTAATGTATTATATTGGGTTCTTTGCTATTGTTCATGACAACTGGTTCTGTTGTCTCTTTCTCTGTCTCTCTCTCTCTCTAGACTGAATATGCTCGGTTTGAAAACGGACGTTTCGTCTACAGAATAAGTCGGTCTCCGATGTGCGAATACATGATTAACTTCATTCACAAGCTCAAACACCTGCCAGAGAAATACATGATGAACAGTGTGTTGGAGAACTTCACCATCTTATTGGTAAATCGTCAGCTCCTCTCTTCAACCTCACACCATCCCATTTCCTGTATATTGCTATATTTTTACAAAGCAAAGGTATTTTAACAAAGCGCTAAGCATTGTACCTTACTGGTTTGGAGTACAGGAGAGGCGCTCCATCTGAGAACCCTCTCATTCTTCCCCTCTTGGCTCCCAGTTGGGTGGGTGGGTTTGTTTGTTGGCCCTGGTTTGCTCCTGCTGTCTTAAGAAAAAAAGAGTTGTAGCATGAGCCTTGAGATGAGTTGGTCTACCTTTTAGGCTAGCCTGCATTCCTGCCATACCACAGGGAATGGAAAAGTGTGGGCAGCCTCATTATCTGCTGGGGGGGGGGGGGGGCATGGAGGATAAGAGGTGTGGGTCCCTCTGTTAGATCCTTTACTGTGCTGCCAGGAAAGCAATCGCCAAAAAAAGCAATGGTCTATTTTTAATGTATATGTCAGAAAAACTGTCTAATGCTTTGTTTAGCTTGGTTGCTGTCTCCTTCTTTCTCTCACTACTGCACATCTCTGTGCAGATTTTTTCTATTTTTCTATTCATTATTTTTGCACAATGCAGATTGGTGTGTGGGAAGATTATCAATCTTACCTTGGCTTTTTACTCATATGCTAGGCGACACGTGACACGATTCGATGTGTCATCTAGCGATGCACAATGCATTGTCATGCTGCTTTTGTTCCCTTTGCTGTTCTTTGGAAAGAGTGACATGTTGGTCTTGTGTCTTTCAGGTATTGACCAACAGAGACACTCAGGAGACTCTGCTGTGTATGGCGTGTGTGTTTGAGGTGTCAAACAGTGAGCACGGTGCTCAGCATCACATCTACAGACTGGTGAAGGAATAACAGTCCGTCAAGCAATTCCTGACTTTTTTTCTCCACAGATTTACCAACCTCAAGACAAGTGGCAGTGCCTCTACGTACCTATTCTATGTTTTAGTGTTGTTTTGTGATTTTGACTGCAGCTGTGAAATGCAGTACAGATTTATGTTTTAGTCTATCTCTGTTTGATATACATGTGGTGGTATATATCTATATATATAACGGATTTGCTGGTTGAGATTCATTTGGTGAACAGAAATATATGTTGTCTTCTGCTTTATACACACAAAGGAAAGAAAAAAGGTCCTAGTCTTTTTCCCCCAATGGGATGACAGGGTCTATTTAATATAAATTAGTGTGTTTTTGTACGTGTGCTGTTGATAACTTGGAATCCCATGTTCTGTAGATACACAAACACCCACAGCTAATAGAATTTCCAAAGAAGCAAATCTTTTACAAAACAAGGCTAGATATATTTAAGTTGAAGATAAGTATCGGTAGGCATGGTCACTGCAAAACGATTGGCCTCACCAAAATATTGTGATCCTTTTGAAGCACTCCAAGTCTTACACACCAACAATGGAAAGAATGCACTGTGAACATGTCAACTTGATGGTTTACATTGATTACTTAATCCTAAATGGTGTCTGAAAAAGTGGTAAGAAACTACCTGTTTTGCTCGACAAATATATCTTTCTTTTCAGACGAAAAGTGATAAGATTCCAGATATAGAAATCCCTATTTAAATTACTCCAATTTGTCAGCTTGACTTAATCACTTTGTCTCCTATTTTGGATAGAGATGCCAACATTTTCATTTTATATTATGATCTTTTTTTGAGCGCTGTTTTTTTTAGGAACATTACAAACATTGGACAATAGATCACTTCTAGACTGATTCTGTTTCTCTTCTCTCGGTCATTGCAGTGTAATTTGAGTTAAAGCCAGAGTGTTGCTGCCTTTATTGTTCACACTAGTTCATGTTTCTGTGGCCTACACCAATCCCGAGCCTTAAACATGTTATAACTGTGTGAACTCCAAAAGATGCCACTAAAGCTGTGATCTCTTTGCTGAAAGACTCTTAATGTGTTTGCGTTGTGTAACCTAACCAATTCACAATACAATCTGCCAAAGTGTAAGTGGACAGTGCCTTAGACGAGTATATTCTGATCTTTCATGTACTATGTTTTAAAATCAGTCAGTGTGAATGAGGAAGAAAATATATTTGAACATCCTCTGTGAGACATGACGAGGTTCTGTTTAGCAGCTCTTAGAAAGATTGTGTTTTTGGAATGTGGCACGTCTGTTTAATCATCACACATCAAGAGATTGTCTATTTTACATTTGCAATCGGTTTAATCTACTACTTTTTTAAAGAGTACTATATAGATGAATAGACTTTGCCTTTCTTTACATATATGACCAAAAATACAGAGAGACGTCTGTCATCAAGTCCTGCACGGTAGCAAGGAAGTGCCTTTGGGTTCCAATTTTCAGCGTCCAAAAATATTGTGAAGGTTAATCAAGGAGACGTTGCTAGACCAAAAATAAGACACGTGAAACCAATCACCACATTGCCTTTTTTAAGGTTTGAAATGATGGCGGCGGGGTTAAAGTCCAAATAAATATTGTATAGATGCGTACAACACCGGTAAGCTTGCAATTGATTGCTTGCTCAGAACTGATCAATTTTTTAAAAAAAACACACACAAAATGTTGCTTTGTTTCTTCAAGATGAAAGTCTGCACTTTGGCTGTACTTGTTGTATACTGTTTATAAAGTTTGATTAGTTAGTTTTGGGAACAGTTTGTTGGTGTTTGTCACAAGGAAAAGCTGTTACATTTATAAAGATTGTTGTATTTATAAAGGAAGTGGATATGGTATGCTGGCTTTTTCACACAAATCGGCCAGTATGTGTTACTGATCTGTGTAATTGTTGGCAGCACTGTGTGAATTACACAGTGATAATTAAATCCAAAAATATAAAAGTGAATGACTAATTTTAAAGTCATCAACACATTAATTGATTACATGGTTCAGACAAAAAAAATGATAATCTAATAATAATTTGTAATGTGAACACAATTACAGCATCCATTGGTTTCCAAAACCGCATTGAAAGTAACATTTATTTGAAAGTAATTAATTTCCAAGTGTTGAAAGCATTTTCAGTTTTATACTTTCATCTTTGCTCTTCTGTACGAGGCCATTACGGCTAATATTTTTCACTGTAGATGCTAACACAAGCATATAGTTTGCTTTATTTTCAAAACTGATATAAAGTAATTAACTCTTAAGAATTTCTAAATAATTGAAGACTATGTCTAGGCCTATAGATGCAGACAACATTAGTTCACTTATTCAGTATTTTGCCACAGTCCTATGGACACTATTTAAATAGGCTTTTATTGTTATTATTTTTATTATGTTCATGTTATGTTTACCCTGTGTAAGTTCATATTTACTGATTACTTGGTGAGATGTTCCTGTTTCCCTATTGTAATTGTATATGATTGTATTTGGTTTTGTGATAACATTGTCTGTATATTACAAGCCCAACAGTATATGATAACAAGGTTACTGCTGGTAGAATTTGTCATTTTCACTGTTAAACAGCAGGCTGTATACACCCAATTGCCCTGGGATATGAGAAAAGCATGCATGTCCAAATGGGAACTCTGTTAGAATACGAAATGAACAGTAAACATGGGTTGAGTTGAGAAAAAACGCAAACAAAGCAGCAGTTTAGCCATTGTTATTTGTACTTTTGTCTAAATGTAGGTACTGGTACCTTATTGTTTCACTATCACTTTTCAGATGTTGGCTTTAAAGTGGTCTTCACAGTTCAGATAGTATCATTAAGACATTTTTGTGCTGATTTCTTTTTCTTTGTAAAAATGTGCTTTGCATAAATCTATATATATTACCTTTTTCTGATACAGAATTGTGATATACTCTCATAATGGAAGTAAAGTATGGGATCAAAGGTGAGGAAAAGAAAAATGCTGTTTGTTATTTACTGTATGTTCTTGGTCTGTAAAATCATGATGCCTTCTTGATCTTGATATTTTGTAGCTTTCTAGATACTTTGTTTGTATGCAATACTGAAGTAAAATAAACACAGAGATGTTGTATTTTTGTAGGTGAACTCGAAATACAAAATACGAATGCACTGGAGTGGCTTATACCAGACATCGCTGCATAGATGTTGGATAAACCCTAGATGGCGCCATTTACTCGCTTTGCCTTGTTGAGCAAGTCCCCAATTTTGCAAGTAGGCCAATATATCTCTGCACAATTACCACTTAATGTTAACGATGTAAATCAAAAGCCAATAATTACCTTAAACATTCATAATAGTTATTCTATCAAGGCTACGTAGTATTTTTTGTAAGAATCACTAATCACACAGAAAACGAAGAGCATATGTTGGATAAAACAAATAAAATACATTTGTATGCACAGAGGAATAATTTGTTGAAGTAGTATCTACACGTAGGCCTAGGTGTTATCGTACCTATGACAGGTGAACAGGTAGGCCTATTGAAAGCTGATACCGATGATGACTTTGTCAACATTAGTTTCTCCCGCTGCCACGGAATAATGTGTTGATCAGCAAATCAACCTCAGACATGTAGTGGGCGAGGGTTTGATCCACAGTATATATACAAGTATATATGTCTATGGGTTTGATCCGTCAGACGTCGAGTGACGAGTGACGTCACAAGGGAGTCCCGTGTGGAATCTGAGGCTACAGCTGTGCTAGGCTAGCCTAGAACTCTAGACACCCCCTAGCGGCAGCAAATTTATTTGGCAGCTAGTAGTCTAGCAAAGCTCCGTCCGCTTTTTGGTGCTGGAAACACCAAGGCCGTGTTCCGATAGCCGTACTACCCGTACTTAGTGTACTTAGTTTGAGTACGTAGGGTGTTCCGATTATGATCGCGGCGAAAAGAAGTGTACTTGAAAGGACCCGTATGTGTACTCAAAAAGGCCAAAATGCTGAGTGTGCTACGGGGTACACTATGCGTACTCAACGGCAGCCATCTTAGCTACGTAGCGGAAGAGGCGCTCAGAGAACGTCAGAGAACGTCTAATGAATTCACGTGTTTGGCGGGTGACGCGGCCGCGCAGCTGATGTCATTTCCGTTAAGTGCGCCACAGAGTATTGCATTTGGAACAGCACTAACATCTGAAGCTCTGCGTACCTATTGAGTGCGGATAGTTAAGTGTACTCACGGAAGTTAGTGTACTCACAGATATCGGAACACGGCCCAAGTGTGTCTTGTATGTCTGGCCAATCACAGCGTGAGGGGCGGAGTCGAAAGCTGGGCTACCTAATGACGACAGAAATGCGACGGTTCTGTGTTAGAGGTAAACATGGCTGCTGCTGCTGGCGAACGGTTGTCTTTCCACTCGGCTTTGGCCGCGACTCTTCAAGACTTGAAGTTAACATTTTATTTGAGAAAAGAACAAAGAACGGCACTGAAGTCTTTGCTCGAAAATAAATATTTATTCTGAGTTTTGATTAATTACGTAGTCAGAGCCGTCGCTCTGACTACGTCACCTTCTTCGTTACTCTGATTGGTTGTAGCGCTATCCTATTGCGTGCAGAGGGAACTTGAAAGACAACCGTTTATCCCGCCCACACTGCCAATGGAGCTGCGCCAGACCTTACATCTTTCTGATGTAGGTCTGGCTTGCCAGGCTAGTGCTAGGCGACAGCAGCGTCCATAGCAACCAAAACGTGTCAGTTTAATGTTATTCTGGCGAGATCTGAAAAATCGTCGCAACAACGAGCAAGCGAGTGATTATGTACATTCACTGAGTGGATATTATGAAAGTAAAATATATATTTCTCGCTAGAAATGTAATCAAAACGCATTTGTATGCAGAAACTAACTCAAAATATAGATTTTCTCAATAAAAATAAGAGAAATGTCCGGCATGTTTTTTGTTCTCGCAGCCGGAATCTTGAAAGTCACGTGACTTGGACGCAACACCATAGGAAAGAATAGGCAGAAAAAACGTAACAGTCATACAATTTGAGGGCCGTTATTGTAGCCCCTCTACGTTTGGCACTTTGGACCAACGTAGCCAGGATACGTTTTTATATGAGACTGGGTTGGATGATGCCAGCCGTAGACACGAGTCACGTGATCAGAGCAGAGGCACAGCTTACTTTCGGAGTTCAAACCTATAGGACCCTAAAGACTTTCAAATAGTGCAGGAGACCGTATCATTTCACTCATCATAACGGACATCCCAGCAACATCAATTCGCTATGCAGTCGGGGGAACGCCTGTAGATATGCGTGTGGGTTTGTCAAGAGGAAAAACTGGTCTTGGGATTTTCCAAACGCACCACCTATGCCGATGTATTGAGGGTGACGCTTCTGGACGATCATCACAACGCGCAAGTAAAAGCATCGAAACAAGTTATGCTTCTACGAAAACCTCATTCCTATTGCATTGTTGAGGTATGAAGAGGACTTGAACGCGTTCTACCCGAAAACCAGACTGCTGCGTCTTTGGGACGCCTGGGGAGTGGAGGAGCAAGACGTGAAGTTTGTGCTCGTCCAACACGAAGCGTCAGTAGTCAACCACGGTCCCAGCAGGAGCGCAGAGGCGCTTGTTGCGCGCAGTAAAGACAACCCTCGTGGAATAGCATCGAATTGGCAGGAAAGCTTTTAGAACATTTGAGAAGATGAATCTGGAAAGAAAGAAGAGTTTCCAATGTTGTTAAAAGAAACCCGCATTTATTAAATGTAGCCTAATCAGTAAAAATGTAAAATAAATCCTTCATTAATGCATGGAGTTTGACAACATTTGCTGCCAATCTATTTTGGTTATTACCATGTGTAGCCTATTTCTCCAATGTATTTTGGTTATTGCCATGTGTAGCCGATTTCTACAATGTAATTTGGTTTATTGCCATGTGCCTTGTATGCTATTTTCAATGGCCAGTGACCCACAATTACACTGTACTCCATTTGTCAAGCCATAATTGGTATGGCATTGACTTAATGTTTTCAACACCGGACCATTCTCACTGATAATTGCAGTTACATCATTTCCTACAATAAAGGGGACAATTCTGGTAGCCTTGTCCCAGTGCCTATGTTACACTGTTGCCAATGAAGGGCTGATTTAGAACAGCCTTTGCCAACACAATGCTGCCTTTCACACATGTACAAAATCCTTTATTTCGACAACGTAATAGGAGTAGAATGAATGGATTAATACCACAGGAAGGCCCAAAGGTGAATATAGGATAACGTAACCAGCTATGTAATTTCTTTTGAGACATGATATGTCAATAACAATAAAAGTATGACAAAATGCCTTTGTTCCTAGTGTAGCCTACCATATTACAAGTTCCTTATTATTTAGTATAACAATATTCCTGAATAGACTTCTCTAGCTATAAGCGGTATAAACTAATAATTTTTGTATTTACATTTCAACTGCAACTACAAACTTAAAATGGGAATACGTGTAGGATTTTTACATGAAGAAATTGCATATATATATGAACAGGTTGTAATTTAGAGTGGCAGCAGACAACTTTTTTGCTTTAACTTATTAATATAAGGGAAATGTTGATTGCACAGTGTAAGCTGTGCTTAGGGCCACCAGATGGTCAAAAACAGCCCTGATTATTTGGGTTAGCCTAATGCAATCAACCAAATTGACATAACCTATTTCTTTTGTTACTATTTGGTCAATTGGGAGATGGGGAATTCAGATAAACGCAACGAACATTGGTTATATTTAAGAGCTATATTTTGAGTGTTATTGGTTAGAAATCCATCTATTTGTGAGTAAATTGCACTGTAAAAACATTCAAGTTGACTGCTGCTGAATCATAAAGGGAGGGGACATTTTTGGGGTTGTTTAAGCCGCGTTTCCACTGCAGGAACTTTCCCCAGGAACGAGAAACCTTTGGAGCAACTCGGTGAGTCTCAACTGTGGGGACCAGGGTCTAAATTGAGTTCATTATTTTACCACCCGAAAGGTCCCTGCTCCGGGGGTAGTACTTTCCAAACAGGAACTTTGTAGGTGGGGCTTGCAGCGCTGGTTGAAGGGCTGGCCCGAATACATAATTTAAATTCGGTTCGTTACCGCAGTAAAGTTGGAAAGATATTGGCAGATTCGAACTTCCGGGATCAATAACTCAAGTGAAACGTTGTTAAAACACAAAACACACATATTTTCAACCGTAGTAAGCCAGACAACGAGCTACAACCTAACTTTCATCAAAACGATCCATCCTCGGAGCCACACCAATAACATTAGTGTTTACGTGCAGCCGGCTGTGAGAGCAGCGCGCAGGGACCGTCTACAAAGTGCAGTACCGAAAAGAGCCATTACAAAAGAATATTCTGAATGAATATTCGGAGAAGAAAAAAAAGAATTGAATTTCATAGTGCGTATCTTTCCCTGCCCGAATCGGAGCTGGCGTAACCACTGCTACAGAATCGCGTTTTAATCAACTGACCGTTTTTCCTTTTTAATGTATATTGTATATTTAATGTATATTGTTATTTTAATAACAAAATAACCATCATGTAGGATTGCTGCGTGAACGTCATTTCAAATCTATTCATCGGTCTGAGTCCGACTCGGTTGCGGCAGAGCTTCAATGTAGCCTAAACGTTTCGTCGGCTTCCACAGTATGAAAGTAGGCCTACTTCAAATTATCACAAACAAAATAGGTGGTTTGAACGTTGTGCAAAGTGTTGATGAAATTGCAACTGTTCTATTCATGTTTATTAAATTACCAACCCGTTATTATTAGTTGGTAGAGCTTGTTGGTATCTTTCGGCCTCATTTAAACATTGCAATAGCTTTTCATTATTAAAACTAACTAGAAAATTTCGAAAGAAATTTTGAGTGTGCCTGACTCTGGCCCCGTCGTCCCCATATATTATTGAGGAGGAAGTCATGTAAGTCAGTATCGGAAGATACTGGTACCTCTGCTTTCCTCCAGAAATATCCTCTCTTTTTAACATAGGAGTAAATGGGGCCATGGGTGGGTGCTGCTGGCGCATCAGCATGTTTCCCACCAAAACTATATGTCTGACAGCTTTAGCAGATGAATGTGAGTGAGACGACAAATTTACCTACGTTTCTATGGCAAGGCAAGGCAGCTTTATTTATATAGCGCATTTCATACACAATGGCAATTCAATGCGCTTTACATAAAACAAACATTTAACAGTAAGAATTGAAACTAGAAAATTCCCTCGGGGGAAATTTTGAAAGTGCCACGGGGGCTACTGCCCGAGTGTGTACATTATAATGTAGTAACATTATGATATTATATACAAGGAGCACACCTACAACAAACGTTCCTTTTTGAAGTATTTATTTATACAGCAACCTATGCCCTTTCAACCTCATATTATGTGGGAAACAAAGTTACAAAAAAAATGATGAAAAGGGTTGCAGGCAGAGTAGAGTTAAGCGAGAGGGCAGTGATGATCTTCCATGTTGTCTGCAAATACACACACACACACACACACACACACACACCCATCTACAGACACCAACATGAATCAAGTCAAGTAATCAAGATACAGTACAGTTTTATGGAGGACTAAAAGTGTCAAAAATAAATAAATACACCATTAAATAATTACTTGTGTGTGTGTAATGTGTCATTAATTAATTAAAATTGGAATTAAATACTTAAATGTGTCATTAATTCATTAATATACCGATTAATTTTATTTAAAAACAACAACATATATAATCATTTTACTATTTAATTATTTGCCTTGACTTGATGCACAGGGTAACCAATCAGGCATTAGGATCCGCCAACTTTGATGGGCGAGTTTGACAATTCATGAAGCACTGCAACACAGGATCATGAAATGTAAATCATGAAATGTAAATGTAAATGAATTAAATATTGACATGATTATATATGTTTGTTTGTTTTTTTTTACATAAAATGAATCGGCATTTTAATGAATTAATGACACAATTAAGTATTTAATTCCAATTTTAATTAACGACACATTTAAGTAATTATTTAATGGTGTATTTATTTATTTAATTTTGGCACTTTTAAACCTCCATACAGTTTTGTAACCATGGGTAAATGTCTCTTACTTTTCTTCTGCTGACTTGCTGTCTTGAGATCTGTTGTCATCCTCCCTAAAATATTTAACACATTGTTCAGTAACAGTTTTCAAAGTGTTTAAGCATTTATTCACAGAAATATACAGGACACTGGCGTGAAGTGTAGTGGGGTGGCGACGGCGGGCACCTGCCGCCGCCGGTGTGGGGGTTGTACATAGAAAATAATAGGGGCGGCTGTTTTGACGCGCGCCGTTCGGCGGCGGTGTGTGGACTTAAGGCGTTGAGGGCGGCGGAAAACATAGATTGGGACTTGGGAGTCATCGCAAAGTAAATACGGCGACATATTGGAGCGGTACCGAGAGCATTATCCATCGCGGAGCAAGCCATGGCAATGGGAAAGGAGTACCCACACAAGAAGGATTCAATGACAAATGGTATGTATGATTTGATAAAAACAGCGTGTCCTCCCTTGTTTCAGCCGGGTCGATTTACTGCGGGGCTATTGGGGAAAAAAAACAAAAACAACGTGTGTGTGCTTGTGTGCGGCGGGTTTTAACACACCACTGTGGACCTGTAGTAGCATATTTGCTGACTGGTGTAAAAGTGTATAAACCAATGGTCCATTTGACATTAAAAACGTAGTGTGAATGTACCCTAAGCACGGCGACCAAGCTTTCAGAAATACAGCGTGTCCTCCCGTGTTTCAGTTGAGTCCATATACTGCGGGGCTATTGGAAAAAACGCGTGTGTGTGTGTGTGTGTTCGTGTGTACGGCGGGTTTTAACACACCACGGTGGACCTGTACGTATTTGCTGACTGGTGTAAAAGTGTATAAACAAATCATCCATTTGAGATACAAAACCTAGTGGTGTGGCTATAGCCTAAGCACAGCGACCAAGCTTTGATAAATATAGCGTGTCCTCCCGTGTTTCAGCCGGGTCGCTATACAGCGGGGCTATTGGAAAAGAAAAAAAATAACGCGTGTGCGCGCGCGCGTGGGTTTTAACACACCACCGTGGACCTGTATTTGAGATTCAAAACGGCGAATCTTACCAGAAGCAGTGCCCGTGTACCGCCGCCACCTCTTTCCCGTGTACCGCCGCCATCATAAAGCAATGTTTTCCTGTGTACCGTGATCAACGCGGAAGAGCAGATCGGCGGTGACCAATAGGAGTCCTCTTGTATCCGCCGTCCAATCAGACGACGGATATCTGTAGGGTCTGCCTGACAACAGCCTCGCGCCAGTTAAACTGACTAACCAACCGTAATTAGATCACGCGCGCAGATAGCCCCCAGGCTGAGGCTGAAAGAAACGTTGAGAAATAGCGCTTTTCTGCCTCTGCACTGGTCTCACATTTGGGCTTATTCTGACAAAACCGTAGCACGTATCAGAAAAAAACAAGACCATCATCACTGTAAGGACTTCCTGAATGATTTGGTGTTTCTACAGTGTTTCTACAGTAAATATTGTGGACACACTTGCAAGTTTAAAACAGGGGTCCGTTCTGCTTCTCTCAGAAAATATTTGTATTGGAGTTAATGAGGAGAAGAGACAGACTGGCCGCACTTAGAGGCTACTAATTCAAATTCTGTAAGTCTCTCTGATTTTTTGAGCACATTGTGAGAGACAGAACAAGTATGTCTACAAATTTGGATGCATGTAAAGTGTAAATTGTGGCCAGGAGCAGCGTGGAAAGAGAAACAATCTGGATTTATTTTGAGCTCTCTCCCACTCTAACCTGCACTCTGACACGAACATTCCTCGCAATACACACCCATTATAATCTCATAATTTCTCCCAAAATGATCATGGTCATTGATCAGTGATTGATTAAAAACTATATGACCTATCAAAACGTGGAATGATACACCAAATACACAAGACTTGTGTCTACTGTTTAATGTTCAAATTGAGTTTCTAGGTGAAAGTATGCCGGAGCAGCAGACAGCAGTAGGCAGTACGAAAAGTCTTGTTTTTTTTACCTCCTCCCATTCATTCTCTATGGGACTTTTTTCGCTGTTTCGTATTATTTTAAGAAAAGTCTAAGCACACTTGCCCTGGCAGAGCCGCACGTTTTGATACCTTTTTTGTGTATGTGTGACCAAAACTGCGGGAGGAGAAGTCGACCGAAAAAACGCGTAAGAAACGTAAGAATAACTAGAAAATTTCTAAAGAAATTTTGAGTGTGCCTGGCTCTGGCCCAGTCGTCCCCATATATTATTGAGGAAGTCATGTAAGTCATGCAAGAAAATCAAGCAGGTGCTGGTGTAGAGTAGAGTTAAGCGAGAGGGCAGTAATGATCTTCAATGTTGTCTGCACACACACACACACACACACACACACACACACACACACGTGATGATCTTGCATGTTGTCTGCACACACACACACACACACACACACACACAAATCAAGTCAAGTAATCAAGATACAGTACAGTTTTATGTGTGTGTGTGTGCGCGCGGATGAAACAGCGCGTTCTCCTGTGTGTGTGTGTGTGTGTGTGTGTGTGCACGCGGATGAAACAGCGCATTCTCGTGTGTGTGTGTGTGCGCGCGCGCACGTGGGTTTTAACACACCACCGTGGACCTGTATTTGAGATTCAAAACGGTTAATCTCACCAGAAGCAGTTCCCGTTCACCGCCGCCATCATAAAGCTGTTGTTTTCCTGTGTAGCTTGATAAACGCAAAAAAAAAAAAAAAAAAAATTAATTTAATTTTTTTTTTGAATTAATTAATTAATTAAAAAAAAAAAAAAAAAAAACAGCTTGATAAACGCGGAAGAGCAGATCGGCGTTGACCAATAGGAGTTCTCTTGTATCCGCCGTCCAATCAGTGTGTAGTTTGATAAACGCAAAAAAAAAAAAAAAAATGTAATTAATTAAAAAAAAAAAAAAAAATTAATTTTTTTTAAATTAATTAATAATAATAAAAAAAAACTAAAAAAAAAAAAAAAAAACTTGATAAACGCGGAAGTGCAGATTGGCGTTGACCAATAGGAGTCCTCTTGTATCCGCCGTCCAATCAGACGACGGATATCTGTAGAGTTTGCCTGACAACAGCCTCGGGCCACTGACTAACCAACCTTAATAGGGGTTATGCGCAACATACTTCCGCATTCTGCTAAACAAGTCTCATCACATCCGGTTCAGGTCCACTGTACCGCGCTCGCATTATGTTATTTATTAATCCGCACTTCCAGACCGTCACCGGGGCTTCTGAGTAATATGTCCGAGGAGAGCAGCCCTCTCCCGGACTCACGCTAGCTTTTATCGCTGTTTTTTTTAAAAATTGTATTTATTAATCCACACTTCCAGGCCGTCACCGGGGCTTCAGAGTAATGTGTGTCCGAAGACAGTAGCCCTCTCCCGGACACAGACGCTAGCTTTAACCGCTGTTTATTTTTATTTATTTATTTTTTTAATCCGCACTTCCAGACCGTCACCGGGACTTCAGAGTAATGTGTCCGAGGAGAGCAGCCCTCTCCCGGACACAAGCTAGCTTTTAACCGCTGTTTAAAAAAAAAAGAAGTATTTATTAATCCGCACTTCCAGACCGTCACCGGGGCTTCAGAGTAACGTGTCCGAGGAGAGCAGCCCTCTCCCGGACTCACTCGATAGCTTTTACCGCTGTTTTTTTTTTGTTTGTTTTTTCCATCCATCTTTTCTTCCCACTAACATTCAGATGTTAAAACCAAATAAAACGCCAACAGTAAAAAGGGCTAACTAGGCCAAGTCAATAGCTGTCGCCATCAGTTCCTACCGCTGCTACCGGCTTTAACGACAAGCGGAAGTCAGGAGACCAGTTTTCCGGTTTGGTCACGTGACGCTCGGCATAAAGCCCATTAGATCAAGTGGAAACACCTTTGACAGTAGTCAAAGAAACGGGTTACACAGCCGCCCCTCCCCCCACTACTCCAGTGGGGGGAGGGGGCGGCTGCGCGTGTGTATTGATTGCCAACTGCCACTTTGTCCCTCACTCTGCTTCTCTCCAAACTGCCACTATTCTCTATGAGGAAAGCAGGGCTGGCTTCAAACGGTCTAACTCAAAAAGTATACATGTCACAGCTTAGATATGTACACCGTCAGGGCCGTGCAGAGACCCTTTGAGGGGCAGGTGCTCAAAAACGCGAGGATTTCTGTTGCGCGATTGTTGAGCGGGGGGGGGGGGGTGCTATCGGAGGATTTCTGTTGCGCGATTGCTGAGCGGGGGGGGGGGGTGCTAGCGGAGGATTTCTGTTGCGCGATTGTTGAGCGGGGGGGGCAAAAGGGCACTTTGGTCCGCTCAAAAGGGCACTTTGGTCCTTCAAAGGGAAAAGGGCAGGGGCTCGGGCACCCATAGCCCCCCCCTCTGCACGTGCCTGTACACCGTAGGAATCCCGGGATTCAGGCGAACAGTTTGATATATAATATGTCTGTGTAGCTTACACTTGCAAGACACACTTGCAAGTTTAAAACAGGGGTCAGTTCTGCTTCTCTCTGAAAATATTTGAGAATATTTTTTTATTGCAGTCAATGGGGAGAAGAGACAGACTGGCCGCACTTAGAGGCTGCTAATTCAAATTCTGTAAGTCTCTCTGATGTTTTGAGCACATTGTGAGAGACAGAACGAGTATGTCTACAAAACTGGAAAAAATCATGTGTGTAAAATGTAAACTGTGGCCAGGAGCAGCGTGGAAAGAGACAAAATCTGGATTCATTTTGGGCTCTCTCCCACTCTAACCTGCACTCTGGCGGGAAAAGGCGGGAACATTCCTCGCAATACACACCCATTATAATCTCATAATTTATCCCAAAATGATCATGGTCATTGATCAGTGATTGATTAAAAACGATATTACCTATCAAAACGTGGAATAGTACACCAAATACACAAGACTTGTGTCTACTGTTTAATGTTCAAATTGAGTTTCTAGGTGAAAGTATGCCGGAGCAGCAGACAGCAGAAAAGTCTTGTTTTTTTTACCTCCTCCCATTCATTCTCTATGGGACTTTTTTCACTGTTTTTCGCGACTTACGTCGCGAAAAATTCGTATTATTTTCACAAAAGTCTTAGCACACTTGCCCCGGAAGAGCCGCACGTTTTGATACCTTTTTTGTGTATGTGTGACCAAAGCTGCGGGAGGAGAAGTCGACCGAAAAAACGTGTAAGAAACGTAAGAATAATAATAATAACTAGAAAATTTCTAAAGAAATTTTGAGTGTGCCTGGCTCTGGCCCAGTCGTCCCCATATATTATTGAGGAAGTCATGTAAGTCATGCAAGAAAATCAAGCAGGTGCTGGTGTAGAGTAGAGTTAAGCGAGAGGGCAGTAATGATCTTCAATGTTGTCTGCACACACACACACACACACACACACACAAATCAAGTCAAGTAATCAAGATACAGTACAGTTTTATGTGTGTGTGTGTGCGCGCGGATGAAACAGCGCGTTCTCCTGTGTGTGTGTGTGTGTGTGCGCGCGGATGAAACAGCACGTTCTCGTGTGTGTGTGTGTGTGTGTGTGTGCGCGCGCGCGCATGGGTTTTAACACACCACCGTGGACCTGTATTTGAGATTCAAAACGGCGAATCTTACCAGAAGCAGTTCCCGTTCACCGCCGCCATCATAAAGCTGTTGTTTTCCTGTGTAGCTTGATAAACGCCAAAAAAAAAAAAAAAATTTAATCAATTAATTAATTAATAAAATAAATTTCCGAAAAAAAAGAAAAAAAAGAGAGCTTGATAAACGCGGAAGAGCAGATCGGCGTTGACCAATAGGAGTCCTCTTGTATCCGCCATCCAATCAGTGTGTAGCTTGATAAACGCAAAAAAAAAAAAAAAAAAAAAAAAATGTAATTAATAAAAAAAAAAAATAATAATAATAATAAAAAATAATAATAATAATAATAAATTAATTAATAAAAAATAAATAAAAAATAAAAAATAAGCTTGATGAACGCGGAAGAGCAGATCGGCGCTGACCAATAGGAGTCCTCTTTTATCCGCCGTCCAATCAGTGTGTAGCTTGATAAACGCAAAAAAAAAAAAAAAAAAAAAAAATTTAATTAATAAAAAAAAAAGAAAAAGAAAAATGTAATTAATTAATTAATTTAAAAAAAAAAAAAAAAGCTTGATAAACGCGGAAGAGCAGATCGGCATTGACCAATAGGAGTCCTCTTGTATGAATATATGAATACATGCTACTTCTACTAATACAGTAGTCATAGAAATGGGTTACACAGCCGCCCCTCCCCCCACTACTCCAGTGGGGGGAGGGGGCGGCTGCGCGTGTGTATTGATTGCCAACTGCCACTTTGTCCCTCACTCTGCTTCTCTCCAAACTGCCACTATTCTCTATGAGGAAAGCAGGGCTGGCTTCAAACGGTCTAACTCAAAAAGTATACATGTCACAGCTTAGATATTTACACCGTAGGAATCCCGGGATTCAGGCGAACAGTTTGATATATAATATGTCTGTGTAGCTTACACTTGCAAGACACACTTGCAAGTTTAAAACAGGGGTCCGTTCTGCTTCTCTCTGAAAATATTTGAAAATATTTGTATTGCAGTCAATGGGGAGAAGAGACAGACTGGCCGCACTTAGAGGCTGCTAATTCAAATTCTGTAAGTCTCTCTGATGTTTTGAGCACATTGTGAGAGACAGAACAAGTATGTCTACAAAACTGGAAAAAATCATGTGTGTAAAGTGTAAACTGTGGCCAGGAGCAGCGTGGAAAGAGAAACAATCTGGATTAATTTTGGGCTCTCTCCCACTCTAACCTGCAGTCTGACACGAACATGCTACTTCTACTAATACAGTAGTCATAGAAACGGGTTACGCAGCCGCCCCTCCCCCCACTACTCCAGTGGGGGGAGGGGGCGGCTGCGCGTGTGTATTGATTGCCAACTGCCACTTTGTCCCTCACTCTGCTTCTCTCCAAACTGCCACTATTCTCTATGAGGAAAGCAGGGCTGGCTTCAAACGGTCTAACTCAAAAAGTATACATGTCACAGCGTAGATATTCACACCGTAGGAATCCCGGGATTCAGGCGAACAGTTTGATATATAATATGTCTGTGTAGATTACACTTGCAAGACACACTTGCAAGTTTAAAACAGGGGTCCGTTCTGCTTCTCTCTGAAAATATTTGAAAATATTTGTATTGCAGTCAATGGGGAGAAGAGACAGACTGGCCGCACTTAGAGGCTGCTAATTCAAATTCTGTAAGTCTCTCTGATGTTTTGAGCACATCGTGAGAGACAGAACAAGTATGTCTACAAAACTGGAAAAAATCATGTGTGTAAAATGTAAACTGTGGCCAGGAGCAGCGTGGAAAGAGACAAAATCTGGATTAATTTTGGGCTCTCTCCCACTCTAACCTGCACTCTAGCACGAACATTCCTCGCAATACACACCCATTATAATCTCATAATTTATCCCAAAATGATCATGGTCATTGATCAGTGATTGATTAAAAACGATATGACCTATCAAAACGTGGAATAGTACACCAAATACACAAGACTTGTGTCTACTGTTTAATGTTCAAATTGAGTTTCTAGGTGAAAGTATGCCGGAGCAGCAGACAGCAGAAAAGTCTTGTTTTTTTTACCTCCTCCCATTCATTCTCTATGGGACTTTTTTCGCTGTTTTTCGCGACTTACGTCGCGAAAAATTCGTATTATTTTCACAAAAGTCTTAGCACACTTGCCCCGGAAGAGCCGCACGTTTTGATACCTTTTTTGTGTATGTGTGACCAAAGCTGCGGGAGGAGAAGTCGACCGAAAAAACGTGTAAGAAACGTAAGAATAATAATAATAACTAGAAAATTTCTAAAGAAATTTTGAGTGTGCCTGGCTCTGGCCCAGTCGTCCCCATATATTATTGAGGAAGTCATGTAAGTCATGCAAGAAAATCAAGCAGGTGCTGGTGTAGAGTAGAGTTAAGCGAGAGGGCAGTAATGATCTTCAATGTTGTCTGCACACACACACACACACACACACACACGTGATGATCTTGCATGTTGTCTGCACACACACACACACACACACAAATCAAGTCAACTAATCAAGATACAGTACAGTTTTATGTGTGTGTGTGCGCGCGGATGAAACAGCGCGTTCTCCTGTGTGTGTGTGTGTGTGCGCGCGGATGAAACAGCGCGTTCTCGTGTGTGTGTGTGTGTGTGTGTGCGCGCGCGCGCATGGGTTTTAACACACCACCGTGGACCTGTATTTGAGATTCAAAACGGCGAATCTTACCAGAAGCAGTTCCCGTTCACCGCCGCCATCATAAAGCTGTTGTTTTCCTGTGTAGCTTGATAAACGCAAAAAAAAAAAAAAAATTTAATCAATTAATTAATTAATAAAATAAATTTACAAAAAAAAAAAAAAAAAAGAGACCTTGATAAACGCGGAAGAGCAGATCGGCGTTGACCAATAGGAGTCCTCTTGTATCCGCCGTCCAATCAGTGTGTAGCTTGATAAACGCAAAAATAAAAAAATAAAATAAAAAATGTAATTAATTAAAAAATTAAAAAAAAAAAAAATATATATATATATATATAATAATAAATTAATTAATTTAAAAAAAATAATAATAAATAAAAAATAAGCTTGATAAACGCGGAAGAGCAGATCGGCGCTGACCAATAGGAGTCCTCTTGTATCCGCCGTCCAATCAGTGTGTAGCTTGATAAACGCAAAAAAAAAAAAAAAATGTAATTAATGAAAAAAAAAAAAAAATGTAATTAATTAATTAATTAATTAAAAATAAAAAAAAGCTTGATAAACGCGGAAGAGCAGATCGGCGTTGACCAATAGGAGTCCTCTTGTATGAATATATGAATACATGCTACTTCTACTAATACAGTAGTCATAGAAACGGGTTACACAGCCGCCCCTCCCCCCACTACTCCAGTGGGGGGAGGGGACGGCTGCGCGTGTGTATTGATTGCCAACTGCCACTTTGTCCCTCACTCTGCTTCTCTCCAAACTGCCACTATTCTCTATGAGGAAAGCAGGGCTGGCTTCAAACGGTCTAACTCAAAAAGTATACATGTCACAGCTTAGATATTTACACCGTAGGAATCCCGGGATTCAGGCGAACAGTTTGATATATAATATGTCTGTGTAGCTTACACTTGCAAGACACACTTGCAAGTTTAAAACAGGGGTCCGTTCTGCTTCTCTGAAAATATTTGAAAATATTTGTATTGCAGTCAATGAGGAGAAGAGACAGACTGGCCGCACTTAGAGGCTGCTAATTCAAATTCTGTAAGTCTCTCTGATGTTTTGAGCACATTGTGAGAGACAGAACAAGTATGTCTACAAAACTGGAAAAAATCATGTGTGTAAAGTGTAAACTGTGGCCAGGAGCAGCGTGGAAAGAGAAACAATCTGGATTTATTTTGAGCTCTCTCCCACTCTAACCTGCACTCTGACACGAACATGCTACTTCTACTAATACAGTAGTCATAGAAACGGGTTACGCAGCCGCCCCTCCCCCCACTACTCCAGTGGGGGGAGGGGGCGGCTGCGCGTGTGTATTGATTGCCAACTGCCACTTTGTCCCTCACTCTGCTTCTCTCCAAACTGCCACTATTCTCTATGAGGAAAGCAGGGCTGGCTTCAAACGGTCTAACTCAAAAAGTATACATGTCACAGCTTAGATATTTACACCGTAGGAATCCCGGGATTCAGGCGAACAGTTTGATATATAATATGTCTGTGTAGCTTACACTTGCAAGACACACTTGCAAGTTTAAAACAGGGGTCCGTTCTGCTTCTCTCTGAAAATATTTGAAAATATTTGTATTGCAGTCAATGGGGAGAAGAGACAGACTGGCCGCACTTAGAGGCTGCTAATTCAAATTCTGTAAGTCTCTCTGATTTTTTGAGCACATTGTGAGAGACAGAACAAGTATGTCTACAAAACTGGAAAAAATCATGTGTGTAAAGTGTAAACTGTGGCCAGGAGCAGCGTGGAAAGAGACAAAATCTGGATTAATTTTGGGCTCTCTCCCACTCTAACCTGCACTCTGGCGGGAAAAGGCGGGAAAATTCCTCGCAATACACACCCATTATAATCTCATAATTTCTCCAAAAATGATCATGGTCATTGATCAGTGATTGATTAAAAACGATATGACCTATCAAAACGTGGAATAGTACACCAAATACACAAGACTTGTGTCTACTGTTTAATGTTCAAATTGAGTTTCTAGGTGAAAGTATGCCGGAGCAGCAGACAGCAGAAAAGTCTTGTTTTTTTTACCTCCTCCCATTCATTCTCTATGGGACTTTTTTCGCTGTTTTTCGCGACTTACGTCGCGAAAAATTCGTATTATTTTCACAAAAGTCTTAGCACACTTGCCCCGGAAGAGCCGCACGTTTTGATACCTTTTTTGTGTATGTGTGACCAAAGCTGCGGGAGGAGAAGTCGACCGAAAAAACGTGTAAGAAACGTAAGAATAATAATAATAACTAGAAAATTTCTAAAGAAATTTTGAGTGTGCCTGGCTCTGGCCCAGTCGTCCCCATATATTATTGAGGAAGTCATGTAAGTCATGCAAGAAAATCAAGCAGGTGCTGGTGTAGAGTAGAGTTAAGCGAGAGGGCAGTAATGATCTTCAATGTTGTCTGCACACACACACACACACACACACACACACACACACGTGATGATCTTGCATGTTGTCTGCACACACACACACACACACACACACACAAATCAAGTCAAGTAATCAAGATACAGTACAGTTTTATGTGTGTGTGTGTGCGCGCGGATGAAACAGCGCGTTCTCCTGTGTGTGTGTGTGTGTGTGTGCACGCGGATGAAACAGCGCATTCTCGTGTGTGTGTGTGTGTGTGTGTGTGTGTGTGTGCGCGCGCGCGTGGGTTTTAACACACCACCGTGGACCTGTATTTGAGATTCAAAACGGTGAATCTCACCAGAAGCAGTTCCCGTTCACCGCCGCCATCATAAAGCTGTTGTTTTCCTGTGTAGCTTGATAAACGCAAAAAAAAAAAATAA